>NIVC01001770.1:96776-239702 GCA_002269645.1 Macrostomum lignano | reverse complement strand
AATGACATTAAAGTTTATTTCTAAGCGTTCTTAATACGCCATCGAATCGCAAAATTTTGCGGTCGCTTTCCCATCAAAGGTTGGCATTTGATCAACAAATGAAAGAATTAAAGGTAATTCAAATTTGCTTGCTGGCAAAGTGAACGCATCTGAAGAGACTTAAATGTAAATACGAGTACCTGACACCTAAAGAACAGGTCAATTCACATTTAGTGTGCTAAGAAGCAGTGAGTGCTCGTATGTTTTATTGTGGCATTCAATGTTGACGTCCTAGGTCTGATTTTCCTAGCCCTTCAAATATTTTTCGCTATTGCAGAATTGGAAGTTTCGTGTGAAACTGATCGGCACTGGACACTGAAACAATAAGCAAAGTTTTCCGATGGCGTCATTTTATCATCTGCAACAGCGGACTACACAAAGTCTGCACACGTAGCGTTCTATTTAGGCGAAGTGCTAAAAAAGCTGCACATCATTAGAGCCGTCCGACAGTTTCGAAAAGTGACAGACCTGAGCCTTGGATCGGCTTGAACGCTGTGCACTCCATAACGCAGTCGGTTATGAACGAGGACTCGTGCAGAGCCAGCCTCGCTGAAGGGAACGAGTCAAACGGCACCAATGCTTTCTGGTTAAGAATGTCTGTGGCCTCATACTTGAATGAATAGTTGATTATTTAAGCAGTACAGGAGTTGCTAATCATATACCGTGCAATCATGCTGTTTAAATAGCAAGCCACATACATTCAAGGGATAGTTTTTATTGATCTCAGCTAGAATCGAACTCTCTAAACCCTATCTTTTCCTTAGAGCCCTAAGCGCAGGCTCACCGCTAGCTTCAACAAATCCGATGTCGTGAATGCTGAACCGATCCAGGGCAATCGGCTGCCTGTAGACCACGAATACCGCGCCCTCAGTCGGCGACATGGAGTACACGGAGGAATCCGACACTGACCTCTGAGCAAATGGCAGAACAAGAGATAGTTTTGACGGTTGGGAAGTTTTAACAGCTAATAGTGTACAAGGACTACCTCAAGTAGGATGGACGGGAACTACTTGGTAGAAAAAATACATTATGGAGAATGGAGGTTTTCATTTTTTCAGCAAAAAATTGTTATTGCTTTTGCTAGGAGGCAGACCGAATGTTCGTCTTTTGATATCTACGTTTATGTCTTCTTGTGTCTAAAGATCATAAAAATGGCTCAGCTCGACTCATTGGTTTTATGAATAAATTTTATCATTCTTTGTTGTTTCTCGTCCTACTTGAGTAGTCTTTGTAGTGTACTTTAGAGTGCTTGCCGACCAACCTTTTTAGGTGGCTTCTTGACCTTCGTAAGCAGAAGTATATCGTCGAAGAGGAAGCAGTACATCTCCAGATTCTTGTTGGCTTCTGAAGTTTGCAAGGTTTCATTTTTAGACTTGCCAGATATTTGCACGGAATATACACTGATTCAATCAATCAATCACAAATTTTGAGAAAATTTCTTGCATAAGAAATACATTTCACCTTAACTAGTGAAGAGAATTTGAGTAGGTTGAATGGCACTTTGCATATTCTCAGCCATTTATTTATGCATGGTTTGTCCGTTCCAGTGGTGCTTACGACTCTCGTACCATTGACATTTTAGCAGAGCACATCACTCCTGCTCTCTTTCCGCTACATTGACTACAGGAGCTCCATAAAATGTTTTAGCCATTTTTTCATTAATTGTCGAGACAGACTGTCCATCTAATATAGAATAGAATTGAAAATATTTCGTACTATTTCGTATTCTGTGGATGAGCCCGAGAACCGATGGCAGCTAAACGATGCTACGACCATAGCAAAATCGTTTTAGAGCATTTAAAGGCTCATGGATACTCGCTCGAACTTGTCACTCACCAACCAAGTTGAGGTAGCCTCGTGTACCAGCTGCCGCTTCGGGTTGGCGATGAGCTTCTCGCATGGCTGAGTAGACAGACTGCTCTTAAGGAAATCTGGTATAAAGACGCGGTTCTCCATTTCCATGATGGGCGGCCACACCAGCTGTTGCTGAATGTTTTGCAAGCGTTCAAAGTTTCTCAGCCACTTCAGCTTGTCCTCCAGGCTTTCTGTGTTTTGATTGAATAAATTAGACTAAAGCGTTGATTGATTTAGGCTCGGTGACTCACTAAAACGGCTCAATAAACACTCACTCAGCGAGCTCTCAACCTGCTTCAGGTTCTCGGTGAGCAAGCGCCGGCTGACATTGTCCGTTGTGTACTTCCTGATCCCGGCCAGCAGCAGCGGAGTCTTGGTGCAGTGCTGCATCGGTGCCACGAGCAGGTCGGTGATCTGCAGGCGCCGGCAGCGTGGGTCCTGCTCGCAGCGCTACAGAATTCGGACGAGCGGGAGTGATAGCTTATTCGGCACAGAAAATCTTCATCTCAAAGACTTGCCTTGTGAAAATGCTATGAAACTTAAGAGACTGCCCGATTCTGAAACCTTTGAACCTATGAGACCTTAAAAATGATCCTCTTTATTATCTATTTTGATTAGAGATTACCCTGAAATCTACAAGTAATCTTACCCGTTCAAACTCGGTAAATTGGTCATTTTTTCTTAGAATCTCCAGATAGGTTACAGCGCAATGATAGTTGAGGCAGTAGGTGTGATATACTTCGCCATCTTTTGACGAGCTGCTCCACTGCAAATCGAACGATATGAATTAGCGTGAAATTTCAATACTAAGTCTCTTACATCAACTTTAAAAAATTATACCTAAAAGTTTTTCGCTTACCCGCTTGAAAACTTTTAGAAGGCCACCGGTGGTGCCAAACTGCAGCTTGGTGACCTCCTTGGACAGGATCGAGATGATGTCCCGAGAGAATGTGTAGCTCACCTGAGGTAAGGTAAATTACTGTAAATCTAAACAGAGCTGTAAATTATGGAATGCCTGCAGCGTTAGCTAATCCTGGCATCATCAAACCATATATTTTTAGGAGTCAGGTGTCTCAACGACCACCTGGAACAGTTTTTAGACTTCTCTTTTCCTTGTCTTGTTCTCCTTCCACTTCTCCCTTTGTCTTCTTTCACAACCTTTCTCCTTTACGTCTTTTGAGCCATGGGGCACCATTGGTGTTATTGGTCCTTGAGCATTTTCATGGTGAATTGCATACAATAATAATAATTGTCAGTAATATACGAGCGTAGAGCACACAGTTTGCTATTTATATTCAGAGACCTAACAGAGGGATATTCTTATTTGATATCAATACTTCAATATATCAATACTTCAATATATCAATACTGCGTTAAAGAAACAGCTGAATATTGACCTGCGCCTCTCTAGATTTTACGATTTACGACGACTAACAGCTGCCCAGGGGACAGATGCCTCATAAAATAACCCTTAATCACTAGCTGATTTCATGCAAAAGCTATATTTTCCGGCCAAACTCAGGGCTGAACTCCCTATTCCAGGTACTGCGGCAATGCTATCTCGAGATGAACCTGTTGATACGAGCTATATACAGTTGCATTGCGAACAGTCGAACTTATGAAGCAATGTCTGTGCCATGGGCTTAAACCCTAAAGAAACCTACAAATGCAATACTTACAGCCATGACTTTATTTGGAAACACAAGACATTTTAGTAAGTCAACTACACAATAGAAAGGGTCAACCAAGCCATTTTCTTACATAGCAGAGCTCGTCCAAATTTCCGAACAGATCTTCCGGCTCGACAAACATTAGATGGCCGTCGACTTGAAGCTTTTTAAGCGGCTCCAGAAAGCACTAGATGTGATTTGGAATAAGATTTTATAATGGTTGCGACTGCACTCGTACAGTGGTTTCTAAATCTAAGAAAAAAGTGAAGGTTAGATAGGTAACTTACGTGCTTCAGCACCATAAGGTAGTCAATGAGGTACACCAGCTCCGACTTGAACAGCTCCCAGACGGCCTCTCGTCTGAGCCGCTCGCTGTCTGGCAGATCCTCCCAGGCCTCGCTGCCGCTGCTGATGCTGACGCTGGGCGACTTCTTAGACGGGCCGGGAGCTGGAGTGGTCTGGCCAGTGAAAAGGTCCGTCCAGTGCTTGTTCTGCAAGGATTCGTTGCTGCTTTTTACACTTTGCTTTTAAATTTGTAAATTTTTCGTAGCGAAGCCAGACAGGAGTCAGTCTCAGAAGTTAGGAGTAGAGCTTTCATGCAGGCTAGGAACCTGCAGACAATGTTCTTTGCAGATGCCTAAACGGGGCACCTAAACAAGATAGCTGAATTAGTGACCTGGACAAGTCACCAGGATAATTGTGACCCAGACAAGTCACCTGGACGAGCGACCCAGACAAGTCACCTGGACGAGTGATCCGAACGAGTCACCTGGACAAGTGACCCAGACAAGTCCCCTGAACGAGTGATCCAGAGAAGTCACCTGGACGAGTGATCCAGAGAAGTCACCTGGACGAGTTACCCGCATGAGTCACCTGGACGAGTGTCCAGGACAAGTCACCTGGATGAGTGACCTGGACAAGTCACCTGGACGAGTTACCCGGACGAGTCACCTGGACGAGTGACCCAGACAAGTCCCCTGGACGAGTGATCCAGACAAGTCACCTGGACGAGTGACCCAGACAAGTCACCTGGGCGAGTGACCCAGACAAGTCACCTGGGCGTGGACCCAGACAAGTCACCTGGACGAGTGACCTAGACAAGCCACCTGGACGAGTGACCCAGACAAATCACCTGGACGAGTAACTCAAGCGAGGCAATTCAATGAAACCCCCAAGTAAACTTCGTGATCAATAATTAATCTTACGCTACTTAAAAATCGTTACTGTGTAGAAAATACCGGCAAAGATAAAGATAATGACCTTGAATGACATTAGATAGGTGTCGCGAAACTCAGACTTTGGTAGAGCCGCCAGCGCCTCTTGGAGGTCCGTACCGCCGTCTTTGCCTTTGTTCAACCGCTTGTCAATCTAGATGCATAAGGTGAAGTATATTTGCTTTTGTATTTTAATGAGAGCAGGTGTACAATCAGCAACAAATGGTGCAAAACAACTGACCATCTTAAAAAATGACATTCCACCTCTCTTTTTAGCCTCTGAAATTTTGAGAGCGTCAATATGGGTTATTTTGAAAATAAAGTCATTTGTAAGTTCATGAGAGTCAGCGTTGGCCAACCGTCTCCAACTAGCATTGTCTGCAGCGTCTTCTGTGTCAGATCGCCAATTGTATTCTGTTTCTTGAGCATCCGTTTACTAGTCTCTTTCAGTATGTCAACGCGAGGCAGGACCTCCACCTTCAGCTCAAGGGAGCTGCGTCTTCGCTTAGCGTCCTCGCTGCTGAAAACGGAAGAGAAGGCGGTCAACAACTTCCAGGAACAACATTCATTAGACAACGCACTCTGTACGCTGTACCAATTACTCACCAATTATCTTCGTTTCCCGATTCGCACGGGCTTCGATCTGGAGTCTTGGCCTCGCCAATGAAATTCTGCAGTTGTTTAATATGCTATGGTGTGGTAATTCAATATGCTGGTACCATATACTGGGAAACCTTTTAGCACCAGTGCGATCGACAAGTGCAAGTCAATTTAATTGAAGCGCGCACGGTGTCCCTACGTAGGTTCTAAATTGCATTCATTTAAAATTCATGTAAAATTATAAGGATTGAAATAGATAAGAGCGACAATGCTTCGCACAGCCTGAAATTGAAAATTGTGGGCACTCAACGAAATTTAAATTCAGAGGCAGACAGAGTGACAAACTTTTAACTCGCATTCTCTATTGCATTAAAAATGAACGAAAGTCGAAAAGGACACATGGCATAGTTCGATTAAATGGCTGAGTGATCTTAGAAGAAACTTTTAGAGGAGAGTGGATAGTGGATCGAGAGAAGGGAAAGTTAAAAAGAAGAGAGAAAAGAAGGGAGGCAAGAGGCCTAACACACAACACCATTGTAAAGAACTTTTACCCAGACAAAATGACAAGTCAAAACGGCCATTATTACACCATTCAGCAACTCCAGAGGCAGATTTTTCCAATTGATAAGAGCAGGCATACTAGGATTTTATTACACTAATTAAAATTTATAACGTATTATCTTATCTGATTGTCAATTTAACTGTCCATCGCCACAGTTCACCCACCGTGGCCAATCAGTTCACCCACCCTAATCTAATCTCTCGTCCAATCAAATCAAATTTACAGGTGTGAAATTATGGCCGCTCAAAAGTGTGTTTCAGTTTTGTCTACTCAATTCACGATTTTGACGATGTGAAACTTAGAGCTGAAGTGGTTCAGTGATTTCTTGGGCTGAGTTCTATGCTGAAACTCCAGCATTCATCTCACCTGAAATGCTATTGATTCCTATTGGACTCTGAGCAACAGATCGAATTCGAATTTCCCGATGTATATCTAGCTAGTGTAAACTAACTTCAGACCCTACATAATACCTTTGACTGGGATAATAATGCACCATATCATAGAGGTAAATCTCTGAGTTAACCATATCATTGTCATGTTTTTATCCCCGAATCTTGTAGTGCATGGACAACTAGAATAAACGGATGCTACAACTCGAAAAAATCGTTTAGATTTCACTGCAAGGACCACTAGAAGTTACCGTTATATCCGGACGCAGCACGCTTAGATACTGCAAAATTATTTGAAGGTCCGCTTGTTTGCACTGCAGCTAAACTTTAAATGATCAGAACAATTACACTGCGGTAGCTGTCCTTGTTTCACCACAGGCACTATAGAGAGGCAGGAATTCGCCCAAACTTTTTAGCAAAAAATTGACGATATCTCACTGGATGCCTTGACTTTCGAAATGTAAATGCAAAGAGTCAACCGAGGTTTTTTGCGATTTTAACTGTTAAATCTAGGAAAACAATCTAGGAAATTGTCAGTCTCCATTGAGAATTTGGATTGTGAAGCCATGATTTTGAAGCCATGATCTCGTAGTAAACCACGTCTTTGCGAAATCTCACCTTTGAGTTGTAGATCGCAGCCCGTCGGCCCCGCCGCTTCAGATTCTCCTCACCGGGGCCGCTGGACTCCGCCTCGTCTTCGTTGTCGCTGGTGAGGCTGTTGGCGCTGCCGCGTCGCTTGATCTGCGCGCGCGTGCGGCACGAGGTATTGCGCGAAGCGTTATAACAAATACAATGATGACGAAATCAAATAATAATAGAATTAACTTTGAGCTTGGCTGGATCCAAGAGCTAGAATTTCACAATACGCATGAAAATGCTCTAAATCGGCTGGGATGTATCCAATAAGGAAAAAGCATTATTATATTACTTCAGTATAGTTTACTCTCAGCTGTGTTTTGATGACTGCCCCAAATCAAGGAGGTGGAAGGCAGGACTGCACATTCCCTTGAGACATATGTAGCGACCTTCAATTACTCCATCGTCAGGCATTTACACACTCTGTACACCTCGGGGTTGGCCCAGATAGGCGACAACTGCACAACAAGCCCCCTCCGGGCCAAATTAATGTACGGATTTGTACAATATTTCTTACAGGTAACTGGCGAGAGAGCCGCTCTGCCCGGTCTAGAGGTACTACGCATTATAATATAGAATTTTGCCATGCTGCTCTGTTTTCTGAGACGTACCCCTCTGGTTTGAAACCCAAACAGGAAGTTGGTCAAAGCCTATGGAGTTTCTCGATATTTCGCCAATAAAAATGCTGACTGTGAAATGCGATTTATAATATAATAGGCACTCAGTTTAAGACATGGGTTGGCAAACTCCGGCCCGGCAAACTCCTCTCCTCTCTCCTCTTCTGTCTTCTCTTCTCTATCATCTCCTCTCTCCTCTCCTCTCTCCCCTCCTCCGGCCCGCATTCTCTAGGTTCTCTATTTGGCCCTTGAGTAAAAAATTTGCGGAACCCTGGTTTAAGGCCTAATATTTTCCACATAATTAGTAAAACGAACAGGCATTTAATATTGAATTCACTTTTTATAATGTCATGAAAGACAGAATAAAATGATACACAATAAAAAATTATAAAAAAACACAATGCCGACCTTTTTAAGCGCAAATGAGCCATGATTGGCAATATAATATTTAAGCTCGCTCCTTCTACAGACGCGAAATGCTTAAATGCTTTGCACTTTACACGGGCCAGTATTTGCCCACTATTCATTGACTACCCTTATTGACAATTCTGCAGCAAAATAGTTCAGGAAAAGTACATTTCCAGTTGCTGATGACTGACTCCTGTTCCACTAATTTATGCGGTCTATTACGCACGACCCCAGTGGTGAATCTGAAAGTATTATCACCTCTTAATCTTCATCCCAATTTAAGTTGAGCGAAGCATTTCGCCTCACTTACTCTTTCTGGCTAGTTGAGCCTGATCAATTTTCCTCTTTTTCTCCTCATAATTCAATTGGAATGCAGAGTGCGAAACAGGAAGTCATCAAGTTGCAGGCTCGGGTGCATGTTGCCACTTTCTGATTAAGTTCCTATACGCTCGTAATTGCTGATGCCCTCGAATGGGCGTGAAATTTCTATTCTAACTTACAGTTTTTCCTGTTAAAAGTAATTGTAGAGCTAAAAGATACGCTTCAACGTTATTAAGATTGGAAATATATAAAAAGACCTTTGACATCCGCATTCTAGTAATAAGGTTACAATATTAGCAATATTGATTATGAAATCGTAATTTCTGCAGGATTTTGAGCGCGCAACGCCTTCTATGCGACATGAACCCACAATCAGCGCTGACGGCAGTTCTGCTCATTCCTCTGACTTCTGAGCACATACGCAGGCGCGCACTCATGCATACGCTCACACAGGGTGTACAGCGGCCCTGACCTTCTTATCGTCAGGCATGTACACTCTCTGCGCCTTGAGGGATGGGCCTCATGGCTGTGAATCGCACGACAACCGCTGGCCAATTTTGTGCACACAAGCCTCAAATGAATGCGTTTGCGCACGGAATCGAACCACGGGTCGCGGCGCGAGAGTCAGACGCGTTTACCTCTGAGCTGCTCTGCCACCCAAGGTTACAATGTTACCGGATGTTTCCCTTAGTCAGGTCAGTTTCAGCTCATGGATATGTATGCAGGCAGGCTGCACTTGTACAGCAGCCCTGACTTTCTCGTCATCAGGTCTGTATAGACTCTGTGCCTTGGGGCTTGTTCCTCATACGTGAATCGTACACATCAAACGCTGACAAATATTTGTGCGCGAACCCAGAGTCGAACATCGAGAATCGGCGTATTTGGTCCCCCTCACCTGGGCGGATTCCTGACCGAATACCTGCCTGGTGCACGTCTGAGTACGCTTCAGCATTCGAAACCTGCCGCCAACGCGGACTGGACAGCCTTGATCTGGCCTGAAGTGCATGGCTCTCTGCTCAGTGACGCTTCGAGTTAGCATCTCAATACCCGGTAGAATCCGGGAACTTGTTTGTTAAAAATTTGAGGCTGGCGAGACCGCATAAATCATGATTGGCTATTGGCCACCTGCAGTGCAGTCATTTGCCAAGCCTATAGCTATACTCCAAACATTCCAGCTCAGGTTCGCTCAGCTTAATCTTGCTCAGACTTGAAATTGGAAGGCATTTTGATACAAAATTTATTAAAAAGTCACCAAATTGCGGTTAATTGCATACTTTTCCTGAAGGTCTAATTGATTTACCTGCTTGCATACATGTTATGCATTTATGTCATTAGTTGCTTACTCGCACGCCATTACGCCTGTCCAAGGTCACACACATGCAGTCGCTATTACGTAAAACATTATGAAGCCTGCTAAAACTTATTAGATTTTAAGATAGGATAATTTATATTGGGTACTGCCTAGTGGAGGGGTTGTAGCCTAGTGGAAAGGGGTTGTAGCCTGATGGTGGGGGTTGTAGCCTAGTGGAGGGGGTTGTAGACTGATGGTGGGGGTTTTAACCTGATGAAGGAGTTGTACGAGCTAGCCTGATGGAGGGGGTAGTAGCCTGATGGTGGGGTTGTTACCTGATGGAGGGGGTTGTACGAGCTAGCCTGATGGAGGGGGTAAGTAGCCTGATGGTGGGGGTTGTAACCTGATGGAGGGGGTTGTACGAGCTAGCCTTATGGAGGGGGTTGTACGAGCTAGCCTTATGGAGGGGGTTGTAGCTCAGTGGAGAGGGTTGTAGCCTGATGGTGGGGGTTGTAGCCTAGTGGAGGGGGTTGTAGCTCAGTGGAAAGGGTTGTAGCTCAGTGGAGAGGGTTGTAGCCTGATGGTGGGGGTTGTAGCCTAGTGGAGGGGTTTGTAGCCTAGTGGAGAGGGTTGTAGCCTGATGGTGGGAGTTGTAGCCTAGTGGAGGGGGTTGTAGCCTGATGGTGGGGGTTGTAACCTGATGGAGGGGGTTGTACGAGCTAGCCTTATGGAGGGGGTTGTACGAGCTAGCCTTATGGAGGGGGTTGTAGCTCAGTGGAGAGGGTTGTAGCCTGATGGTGGGGGTTGTAGCCTAGTGGAGGGGGTTGTAGCCTAGTGGAGAGGGTTGTAGCCTGATGGTGGGAGTTGTAGCCTAGTGGAGGGGGTTGTAGCCTGATGGTGGGGCTTGTAAACTGATGGAGGGGGTTGTACGAGCTAGCCTGATGGAGGGGGTTGGAGCCAGTGGAGAGGGTTGTAACCTAGTGGAGAGGGTTGTAGCCTGATGGTGGGGGTTGTAGCCTAGTGGAGGGGGTTGTAGCCTAGTGGAGAGGGTTGTAGCCTGATGGTGGGGGTTGTAGCCTAGTGGAGAGGGTTGTAGCCTGATGGTGGGAGTTGTAGCCTAGTGGAGGGGGTTGTAGCCTGATGGTGGGGGTTGTAACCTGATGGAGGGGGTTGTACGAGCTAGCGTGATGGAGGGGGTTGTACGAGCTAGCCTGATGGAGGGGTTGTAGCCTAGTGGAGAGGGTTGTCGCCTAGTGGAGAGGGTTGTCGCCTAGTGGAGGGGGTTGGTTGTAGCCTAGTGGAGGGGGTTGGTTGTAGCCTAGTGGAGAGGGTTGTAGCCTGATGGTGGGGGTTGTAGCCTAGTGGAGGGGGTTGTAGCCTGATGGTGGGGGTTTTAACCTGATGAAGGAGTTGTACGAGCTAGCCTGATGGAGGGGGTAGTAGCCTGATGGTGGGGTTGTTACCTGATGGAGGGGGTTGTACGAGCTAGCCTGATGGAGGGGGTAAGTAGCCTGATGGTGGGGGTTGTAACCTGATGGAGGGGGTTGTACGAGCTAGCCTTATGGAGGGGGTTGTACGAGCTAGCCTTATGGAGGGGGTTGTAGCTCAGTGGAGAGGGTTGTAGCCTGATGGTGGGGGTTGTAGCCTAGTGGAGGGGGTTGTAGCCTAGTGGAGAGGGTTGTAGCCTGATGGTGGGAGTTGTAGCCTAGTGGAGGGGGTTGTAGCCTGATGGTGGGGGTTGTAAACTGATGGAGGGGGTTGTACGAGCTAGCCTGATGGAGGGGGTTGGAGCCAGTGGAGAGGGTTGTAACCTAGTGGAGAGGGTTGTAGCCTGATGGTGGGGGTTGTAGCCTAGTGGAGGGGGTTGTAGCCTAGTGGAGAGGGTTGTAGCCTGATGGTGGGGGTTGTAGCCTAGTGGAGAGGGTTGTAGCCTGATGGTGGGAGTTGTAGCCTAGTGGAGGGGGTTGTAGCCTGATGGTGGGGGTTGTAGCCTGGAGGGGTTGTACGAGCTAGCCTGATGGAGGGGGTTGTACGAGCTAGCCTGATGGAGGGGGTTGTACGAGCTAGCCTGATGGAGGGGTTGTAGCCTAGTGGAGGGGTTGTAGCCTAGTGGAGAGGGTTGTAGCTTGATGGTGGGGGTTGTAGCCTTGTGGAGGGGGTTGTAGCCTGATGGTGGGGGTTGTAGTCTAGTGGAGGGGGTTGTAGCCTAGTGGAGAGGGTTGTAGCCTGATGGAAGGGGTTGCAGCCTAGTGGAGGGGGTTGTAGCCTGATGGGGGGGTTGTAGCCTGGAGGGGTTGTACGAGCTAGCCTGATGGAGGGGGTTGTACGAGCTAGCCTGATGGAGGGGGTTGTACGAGCTAGCCTGATGGAGGGGGTTGTACGAGCTAGCCTGATGGAGGGGGTTGTAGCCTAGTGGAGGGGTTGTAGCCTAGTGGAGAGGGTTGTAGCTTGATGGTGGGGGTTGTAGCCTTGTGGAGGGGTTGTAGCCTGATGGTGGGGGTTGTAGCCTAGTGGAGGGGGTTGTAGCCTAGTGGAGAGGGTTGTAGCCTGATGGAAGGGGTTGCAGCCTAGTGGAGGGGGTTGTAGTCTAGTGGTTAGAAAGTCGGAATCACGACTTGAGGGTCGGGGGTTCGATTCCCGATCCCATTGGAAAAATTTGTATTACACTTAACTCTGCGTTGCCTCAGTTCACCCAGCTGTAAAATGGGTGCCAGCATTAGTTGGGGTATTCAGGGCATATGTGGTGATGCTCCAGTCCTTGGACTGAGCAGCCGTACGCAGCCTTCAAAGGCGCCACGCAATAGCTGCGGCTGAGCTGTCGGTTGCACGTCTGGCCCATTTGGTGCAGGTGTTATTAATTAATAATAAGAATGATAATTATAGTCATCCCATGTACAAAAAGTTATTACTATTGGTATTATTAAGGTAGGAAAATACGATAGACCAACGCAACAGTGCCATCGAACTGCACATACGTGCCTCTTTCAGAGTTCTGTAGGTTTCAATGCGCTCGACGACCTACTTATGGTAAGTAGAATTGATTGAAGATGTGAAATTCAAACTGAAAATTTCCTTAAGCCTGTCGTAGTTTGAGTTGTTTTAAATCAAAAACCATACCTGGAAAGTAATGTAGTCACTCACTGGAATCCGCAGGCTGGGCACCTGAAGGGTGACAAACTGGCGGCCGGAGTTGACCTGAAGCGGCACTGTTGACTCCGCTTGGTTCAGTGCTGCAATTGAAGCATATTAAAAGCTCACTAAGTATTCTGCATAATGTATTGAGCAAGGCCAACACCACTCTAGCATATAACTCACTCGACGCTAAACACCTTTTCCTTATTATTAGAATGCACATGTAAAGATATTAATAATTTGGCACTGCCAGTTATGCGCACTATGGAACAGCTGATACTTGCTTTGTAATTAATGAACGTTTTTTTGTTTATGAAGCTCTTAAACCAAGCCTAATAGCATTAACAGCATTTCGGAAGCTCACTGATTCATAGCAACGAAACCCGGCCTCCAATGAAAATCACACAATTTGCGAGGGTCGAGTAGCTTCCCAGTGAGCAGTGTCACTGTCAAAAAATGCTTTAGAAAACAATGAAAACCGGGCGGAAGCTTCAATCCATCCAATATTCGCCCGCCGCTCTTCCCAATCCCTCCTCACCCGGCCCAACTCTGCGTCGCGTGGCGCAAGTTGCGTCACTCAAAAGTCAATACTGAGCTAGAAGTAAACATGCTTGGCAATTGAAAATGCTAAACAGCGATGCAAGGTGCCCATCCGCGCCAGAACGCACCAGTCCGCCTGCCCCCAGCCGCAGGCGACATCTCCCGCGCCCAGGGCACCGGGGACACGGCTGGCGATGTTAGAACGTCCTCTCGTTCGCGCAGACTCTCCCTGTCGGTTTCATCGTTAAACGAGTAAAAACATTCCGAGTCTTCGTCTGGTTCAAGCAGGACCAGGCTTGGCCGGTGCTGCTGTTCTTGCTGTTGTTCTTGTTGTTGAATCTGCTGCTGTTGCTGTATACGCTGTTGCGGCAGCTGGAGCGGCGGCTGATCAACATCCTGCCCAGTTGCCGATGTGGAAGTTGACGCCTCGCTGCAAAAGGTTTGACATAATTAGCATCATTGAAAATCAATTAGAACGGTTGTTTGAAAATGAAATGTATTGAATTTTTTAGGTTCACCTTCCAGCCTCGTTGCCAGTGTCGAGACTGTTTTCGTTGCTCATTTCTTGGCTTGACCGCGGCGGTGACCTTCCGTAATCAGCTCAGATTTTCAGGTAGCTAAGAGGGAGTGAAAGTGAGAGTGAACCACTGGGAGAACTAAAAGCAAGCGCATTTATTTACCATCTCTGTCCATCATTTTGCTCTCTCGCAGAGCCAGCCAATGACAGTGCTGAGCTGCATGTAACAGTTCTATTTTCGTTTGTTTCTGTGCCGCTGTAGCCTCGGAGTCTGCATTGCCGCATCGAAACTAGTGGCCCGCGCAAAAAGTCGCAGCAGGTGCTGCAGAAAGCACTGAGGCCATCTTCTCGATAGCCAATGATAAAGATGCAGTCTCTCTGCAGCCTCCCTGTTCAACTCCGTCTCTTCCCTATCATCTTCAGCTATGACGAAAATCAGGCCTTGCATGCCTAAATTAGGAATTTGCATAATAGCATGGAAGAGAGATGCTTGTTGAACTTCTTGAGTCGTTTTTCAGGATGGCAACGACTGCTTGCTAATAGGTGGCGGAGGCAGATAAGCCGTCAGAGGGATTTAACTGCAACCTTAATAAGTAAAATTGTATTTCCTGCAGCGCGCACTTTTAAGCCCAAAATACTCGCCACCCCAATGGTCATTAATGGCTAGGCTCTGTACACAAAATGAATGCCTGGGGGAGGCTGTATTAATATCCTTGATTCTAAGTCAAGTCCTCAGCCAGAACCAGTTTAAGGAATTCATTGCTTTCTGCAATGCACATTGCGTGTTCATAAATATACAATATTCAGTGTTGTTGCCTGCAGCGCCAGATTGGAGCTAAAAAACTCTGCTTGTGACGCTATGCTAAAAAGGGTCAGCGCGACCACTGACCCCGTGAAGAAATCTTGTCCGTAGACCTCAGGCGAAGTTTGAAAAAGACTATCGAACGTAATATCGCATATACAGGTAAGAAGATGGGTTTGACGGACAACAGCAACTTTTTAACTTTCCTAACCTATGATCATGATACAAACGTTTTTCCATTGGCCCAAAGAAGTTAAGAACTTTAGGCGCATTTCAGAAGCCAAAAGCTAGGCATTAAATCCGATGCTAAAATCTGTATGACCCTGTAAAAAAGGAACAAAAGTCATCATTGAACACGCGTCCTCCATCGGGGACGCTCCTGGATAAACTTTGCCCCCATTATTTTATTTGCTAAGATTACTTTTTCTACTAGCTAAGTGAAACTTGTACAGAAATGGGACGGTGAATTAAAATATAACAACGAACTCAAAGTGGAGTCAAATGGAGGATGGAGGCTTTGTTTCAGACCTACAGCTGTAGGCTGAATAGGGGTGTTCGGGGTTCGGGGTCGGGTCGGGTTTCGGGTCGGGTTTTGGTACCGGGTTCGGGGTTCGGGGTAGGTGTTCCGGGTCGGGTTCGGGGTTCGGGGTAGGGGTACCGGGTTCGGGGTAAACCCCGAACCCCGAAAAAATGGCCGACCCGAACACCCCTAAGGCTGAACTTTCTGCAGCTGTAACAGTATAACTTTTATTCCTTTTGAAGCAACTCTGAAAAGGAGAAGTCACAGTCCTAATACCCGTCCGCTGAGGTAGAAAAGCAGGGATCCACACTCTTCAATCATTTCTGCTGTTGCCTTGCACGGGATTCGAGCTAGGTTAGACTATTGCAGAGACAGGGAAGCGACGTTAGTCATAAGAGGTCCTGCAGATGTCAACGAATGACTGCCTGCATGCTCACAGCAGCCATAGTCTGGCATAATTACGCCCTTCACTTCAGCAAAATAGGCAGCGCCGCAGTGAAGCATTCTTTTCTGAGCTGCACACGGAAAGCAAGTATAGCCCTTTTGGGGAATGTTTACCACCTGTTACCCATTAATTTCAAAGACAATAGGCTACTGTCGGGCCCTGCTTGACTAAACTCAAACAGCAATGGCTTGGTCTATGCATGAAAGATGAAACTGATTAGCCGATGTTTAAGGATGTCTAAATATATGAATATTTTGTTTGCAGTTAAAATATGTCAGCATTCGAAATTAGCATCTTGATGGGTGCTGTGTATTCGAAAGATTTCTTAAAAGAAGCCACGAGTCGCCGCCAGCGTCAGTCAGTAGGCAGTCGACAAAACGCTGAATGAGTGGCCATTGATGACTCGCTATAATCGCCGATTTTGAAGACTTTAGCGCAACACATTCGAGTCATGCACTAGATAATGTGCAGCTGAACTGATAGATAATGATAATGATCATGGTAATACTTATGGGCCGCAACCATTCATTTTTTACGGACAGATTCGTCTGAATCTCCGCTGGTATTATGTATGCAGTTTGCTTGTCGTAGGACTCCAGTGTGTTGCTCACCCATTAAATGTGATATCTTTAGGCGAGAAATGCAATAGACAGCAAGCCCCTGGAATCGGCATTTTATTTATCTAAATGCCCCCGGGGCTCCATGAAAACCCTACCAGTCACCAAAACATATCAAATGAAGCATCTGCTAGATGATTTACTTAATGGTTTCAACTCTGGAAGCCTTGGCTGAAAGACTGCAGGCGCTTGGAACCGCGGGGGGTTTTCTTTAAAAGATGACCAGGCAGAACAACGCGGTCAGCAATCAAATCATTAGGCTTTTTTGATTCTACTGTATGCCCTCTGGGAACAATTAATTAGAAGAAACCGCTGCACTTAGTTTCCCCGACAGGGTCGCAATTAAGCCATACATTCTTTGCTAAAAACACCATTTATCATAACGATATAGGATATTATATAAGCAGCAATTTACCAAAGAATACACGAAGACTGCGCTATAATTTTCCTGTCCAGATTGTAGCCTGGCTCCGGCCGGGTTAGAGAAGGATAGATTGACGAGCCAATTCCTAAATATAGCAATAGCAACAAGTGAACTCTCTGTAGACAGCAGATTAAGTAGACTCCTACAATAGAGGGGATGTAGCCTAGAGGTTAGAGCGTCGGAAGATCGCGACTTGAAGGTCGGGGGTTCGATTTCCGATTCCACTGGAACAATATGTCTTTGAGCAAGACACTAAACTCTGCATTGCTTAAGTTCACCCAGCTGTAAAATGGGTGCCAGCATTAGCTGGGGTAATTGAGGGTGTGTGGCGACCCCCCTTGGACTGAACTGCCGTACGCAGTTTTCAGATGCGCCACGCAATAGCTGCGGCTGAGCTGTCGGTTGCACATCTGGCCTAATTAGGGCAGGTGTAATCAATTATAATCATTATATGTTAATTTTGATTTGAGAAAAATCAGATAAACCCCCTCCAGGGTCGCAATTAAAACTCTCATACGTTTACGGTTTTAATCTAGCTTATAAAACACTAAAAATTACATGATGCCAACTAGCACAGTTGCAGCTGGCAGGCAACAATTTGCAGGACAACTAATAGCAGCTATCCGATCGAAACGCGAGCGCATGCAATGTCACGATCTTTCTCTGCCGCCCTGCACATAGAGGCATGCATATCAAATTACGGATTAAACAGCTTTCTGAGCAATTAAAAGGCAACAGAAATGAAAGCACTGCGCAACATTGAGACAGGAGACTATCTGTTAGGTACCTGCTAAGCTTAAAGAACAGGACTCGACTCGAGACAGCTTATTTATGCGAGCTAAAAATATGCTTAGGACGGGAAAAAATTAACAGGGGTTTTGAGCGACTTCTTGTCGCTCAAAAATCAATAATTCTCATTTCAGTACACAGCAGCACAGCTTCGAAACTTTTGAATTTCAAAGGAAGATAAACTCACGAGTACGAGCTAGCTGCTAGACGTCAAACGGAACCAAAACGAGAACTTATTTTGCTACACTCGACAGAAGAAAAAGTTGCAAACCCTGGCGAGAAATTGTTACTTCTTTTGAGCGCAATTTCTGAGCAGTTGCCACGCGATCACGTAACAGTAAACCGATTTTAGGAAGAGAAACAATGACCGACAGTGGTTGATTAGATGGTTAAGGATTTGCTTTAATTAAAAAAATTAAAAAAAGCTTCTAAGTCTCGTCTAATTACGAATTGTTTCTCGAAGAAAATTTAAAATAAATTAATTTGTGCTTGCAATAAGACTACTAAAAGTAGAGCAAGTAGATAATTAATGCGCTTTCGCTCGTAACTCCTAGATAACTTATCCTCTACAACTCTAATCTAGAAGTAAAATAACATATACACGTACGCTTGAACACATGTGACACATTAATATCCTATTCAAGAACAAACTGTTTTCCAATCCGTCAGTTTCGTCAGCTCAGTGTGTAGAAATTTTATTTGCTTTTAATTTTTTGCATCAATTAAATTGCAAGCAATTACACTGACTGAAACGCATACTAGATATAAATAATAATAATAACCATATAATCTTATGCAACGATAACATGCGATGGTTATAGGGAATAGCTGTAGCTTATCACTAAGACAGTTAGTTAGAAGTCCAGCAATCTGTAAGCTCATTTCATCACTTAGCGGGATACGTGGCCTCTCAGAGTCTGTGATTGGCTGAATCAGGTGCAGAGAGAAGTTAAAACTCATCGATTCCTTTGCGCAACAAACAGTAAAATTACAGAAATTCATTCCCCACATCCAAAAAATAAGCAAACACAGAACGACTGAAAAATAGCATTTTTTGCGTAATAATTAATTAAAGGCTGAAGCATAGGCCAATTATTCACATCGGTTACCAACAACACATGTAGATTAGCAAGTTTACCTGCGCTAATATACTTGCCATGGGATAATGATGCAAAATAACTTAATAAGACGAATGACAGTTAAAAAATAATTAGTTCAACCTCAGTGAGACGGAACCGGCGACCCAGTGCAGGGCAGAATTCCGCGCTCCGTAATTAGCGCTGTGACAAGATCGCCTGGCGTCAAGTCGTACTGAATATTGCACAATTGGCTATCGCTACTAACTCGACCCAGCTCATTGTAGGATACGGAGTCAATTAGCACCTGGTCCCAGGTCTGGCAGGCGTGGCACAATACTAGACAGGGAATCCGATGCGACCAAGCAACATTGGCCAGGTAGGCGGTGCCGACTGGCGCTAGCACGTTGCCATTAGCTGTCAGAGCCTGGCCTTCCAGCACCAGCTTGCTGGTGTCCGACAACAGACTGGGCGCGGCAGACAGCATCGCGTAGCGGACTGGACACTTTGACAGCAGCCTGTGCCCCTGTAGCCTTCTTAGAAAGGCCTGGCCTTCCCAGCTGGGCGGCGAATCCAATAAAATTATTCTAACGTCTGGCATTTTCGTTCCTTCAGACACAATGTCCTCTAGGCATTCGAATATTAAGCTGGACGGCTTGTAAAGCATAATGCAGTCCAAGTTGTTAATCTTCGATTTTAGACTGGCCCGCATTGTGACCCGAGCCTTTTCAATCTGTTCAATAACAAACTCATTCATCCGGTCTACAAGCCAGTGGTCAGAGTTCTCCGCCGAACTGCCAGCTGATTGCACCCAATTAGCTAGGCGCTGCTCAAGATATGACTCAAGCACTGTGGGAGGCTTAGCCGATCGAAGCAGTCGCATATTCGGATCAAGCTTTGGTTTGATAAGGCGAGGCAGATCCTGCACAGGCACAGTGCAGAGCAGCTGGCGAAGAGCGCGGGCCAAGCCTAAGCACCTGGCGGCGGGACCCTGCAGCTGTTCGTGCGCCACCATCAGGGACAACTGAACGAATGCGGCTTCAATCTGGCTCTGGGCAAACTGTTCGTTATACACACTGCTAGTTATCTGTTCAGCATCCATAGGAGGTTTGAGGTGGCGGAAGAAGCTTGGCAGCGACTTTACTGAGGAGTCAGCAGGCTGCTGTTGCTGCTGAGGTGGTGGCGACTTTTTCTTGTTGGCCGCCTGCTGCTGCTGCTGGTGGGTGTCTCCTGGTGGAGCCAACTTACTCGATTGTGCCTTTTTGTCTGCTGAAGTTGGAATGGGCGCTGACTGCTTTTGTTCTGCAGACTTTTTACTGCCAGCTTCAGCTTTGTTAGACGGATTTGAAGTTTTAGAGCCGCCCTTGCCGCCGCCAGCTTGCTTCTGTTCCTGCTGCTTTTGCAACTTGGCGGCTCTCTGTCGTTCCTGAAGTTCCCGGCGCTCAGCTCGAAGTTGAGCAGCACTTTTGCCCTCTTGAGCAGAAGATGCTGGGAGGGACTGCTTCTCTTTTTGCTGCTTCTCTTTGCCACTTCTCCGCTTTGAATCGGTAGGCAACATTTTTAACTCAGCTCATGAACATCATTGTTGATTGAGATGCATTGATGACTTTCATAGCTAAGAGAATTCATATACTTCTACAAGTTATATAAATGTGTTGACTAGACTTCTAAGAGTATACAAACCTAGCACATGATCATTTAATATTAATTTAAAAGACATTTAAAAACATATCAAATTTATTTCTATTTTATTTGACTAGTAACAAGATAATTATGCAATCTAGATTGTTAATTTTTCCTATATGGAATACTGGATCTTGTTACCCTTGAAGTGCTACTATTAAATTTCTATGACTTGGTTTTTAGGTAGTTGTTGGTTGGTAAAATTTACATAATTAATTGCAATAGGTCTTTAATAGTTTTTAATAGATCTTTATAAAGTTTAGGTGCATATAAAAATCATATAATATCATTAAGAATCTCCTTATTTTTTACTATGCCTTAGTGGTATTATTTTTAAGCTATAAGTAAACTTGTATTTAGATTGAAACTAAACAAAGAGAAAATAAAAAATTGAAATCAAAACTATTGAGAAATGAATTTTGCCAGTTTCAAAGCTTTTATAAGGGGAACTTTTAAGTCCCTAGGGTTTGATATTCAAGCAACCAAGATTTTCAATGCCATGTACACATTGTGTAATTTGGATAGCAAGGGGAAAGTTAAAATGATTTTTTATTTTCAATGCACTAGGAGCTTTTAAGTCCTTATTATGAGAAACTAAATAGCTAGAGATATAGATATGGTCCAGATATAGGCCATAGGAAAAATTAGTTTAGGTATTGATTTACAAAAAATTAGTTATGGTGGAACTCTAGAAAACATAATTTAAAATAAAAATGCTACTAGTAAAAGGTAAGTCATTAAAATTACACTTTGAGATACTTACTTAGGCTTATTCCTTATTAGGTTTTAGAGTTAGATTAGGTCTCATTCTAATATTTATACTTAAAGTTATTCTAAAAGAGTTTTAATCTGAAGACTTTATAAATATTCTAATGAATAAAGGAGTTCTATTGTATAAGCATAGCTCTATAACTAGATAGAATTTAATTGGATATAGAAAATGGCTCTATAAGCCTAGTATAACTAATAAAAATTAAAGAATTAAACATTAAGTTGAATTTCAGAGTCATCAGCCATTGAGCCTTGATATGGCTTTGGTATTAACTAAAAATTAGAAACAGCCTTAAAAAGTTAAGTTATAAAATCATAAATATATTAACAATAGCATACATGTGCAACCCCCCCCTTAATTTACACTAGCTAGGCCTATGCAACTTGGCCTACTTTGTAACCAAAAATGTGACTTACTTATGAAAAAAAGTTAAGCAAATAAACATAATTATCTAGATAAAAGTCAGGCCTAGGCCTAACTTTAACCATTTTTATAGGCTAAATTCTTTGCCATCTAATTAGTACTATATACAGATTAGGGCCTACTTCTGTTTTTATAATAGCTTATCAGTATGCCATCTGATGGCAGCCTATGAAGTCATTTATAAATTGTCTTAATATAATATAATATAGTGAGTATACTAGCTACATAAGTCATGACTCATGATTCACGAATGTCTAGAAAAGAAAACTAATAAAAACAGGAATAAATACATGATAAATTAAGATTTGAGGCCTTTAAAACTTATCTCCTCTTCTCAATCTTTTCATCTATCTTCTTTTCTTTTTCCTTTTCTTTTTTTTCTCAGGCCCTATCTTTTCTTTCTCTTTTCTACACTTTTATCTCTTCTTTCTCCACTTTATTTTCATCTTATTCCTCTCTCTAACCTTAAATCTCTTATCTCTGCTCTCATAACCTTTTTATCCTTTCTTCTCTCTTATCTCTCTTTCCTCACATAGTTTTTCTCTTTTTTCTATCTTTTCCCTTATTGCATCTCTTATCTCTTCCCTGTTTGCTCATCTCTAGGCCCTAATCTTCTATTCCTTCTCATTTGAAGTAAGAGAAGGGCCTGTTAACTAAAGGCCAGTTCTTTTGCAACTCATCTAATCCTTTTTTCAACTTAGTTGCTCTTGTTGCAATTTGCCTGATCTTTATTGCAACTTAGCTGCTCTTGTTGCAACTTACCTAATTGCTTAAGCAACTTAATTTGCATTTTTTGCAACTTGCTTTTCTTTTGCTTCATTATTTTTACTTTTGTTATGTTGCTCTTTTCTTTTTCTTCCATCTTTCTTTCTTAGTTTTTGGCTTTTGTCATTTTTGGTTAACTTAATTTAACTTCTTCTAAGACTTCCTTGTCTCAACTTGCCTAAGTGGAGTACACTGACAAATGCAAGGGTATACTCTGGATTTGCGAAATTAAGAAAAAATATAAACTTCACCAGGTAAAAAGCTAAAAAGTATGGAAATTGCTAACAACCACTACACACACACACACTAGGCCTACTCCTCGCGACTCATCAAACAGCGGCAACGCGCAGACCGCAGTAATTATATCGCTCACCGAAAAATTTAGTTGGTTAAAACAGCATAGTTAAAATTATACACAGATTAATGCCGAATACAGACTAATATTTTCTTTTTTATAAAATAATTATTTATCACTATAAAAATTGGATACTTTGTAAAACCGACTCGCACCCCGCTTGCTCTACGAATAATAAATTCCAAGAAAGCTTACCTACCTTTAGGCTTCAGCTTCTGTAATATAATAGTATTAAGTGCCACTGTTCCTTTAGGTCTGCTGTTGTGTGATCGCTAGTATAGTATTTTTTAAGATCAGAGGCCTACCCAACAAAGATTTTTCCAACTTATATTATAAGTTGTAGGAGCTCAGACTTTCCTATTACCGCAGTTCTTCATATAATTCATCATCTTCGCAGGCACAGCCAGCCACTTTTATAAGATGACACCAGAATAGTAAGTTTATGCCTGAACTCTAATTTTTTTATAAAATTAACAGATTTTTTAATAATAATATTATAATCTAGGAATATGCCATTCCATTCTCAATTTTATTTTATATTATTACTATCTCTATGCATTTTAAAGTTTATTGGTCGTTTTGTCTGTTGCCAGTTTGTCTGCCACTCATTTATCTGAAAATGTACAGTAATTTTGTCTGCTAAATGTCTTTGTTTTTGTCTTTGTCTTCCCAAAGAAACTGATGCTTTTCCCAGCCCCAAAGACCCATGCAGATTTCAAAAACAGTGTTAGACAAATCTAATTGGCAATTGCCTTGTCAAAAATGGTAATAGGAATTTTATATTTATTGCAAATTACATGCCAAACTTAGGTTCATGTAGTATATGCCCAAACATTCAGGCATGCATTGGCCTTGCATACCATAATTAGGCATGCATAGTTGGCATTTATCACTCCTGAGAAAATAGTATGCATGTATACCTGGTATGCACTTTATAGAATTATGTGTAAGATCTATCTGTGAAGTAAAAAAAGATGAAAAAAGTTTATTTATAAGCATAAATTTTAAGCTTTCCAGTTTTCTCAAGCTCATAAAAAAGCATTTAAACAAATCTTTGTATGTATCAATTTTCGGCAATCTTCAAGTTTCGTTCGTTAAATTATTTCCGGAATTATTTTCGCCCTCTATTCAAGGGTGGTGGGGGGTGGGTGTTGGAATTAAACGAACAAAACTTGAAGATAACCCAATTTTCTACTATAAATAGTATAGTATCACCAAAAAAGCATAAAAATCAACCAAATTATCTGCTAATAAGGGTCTATTATGCAATTTAAAAAGGTCATTTATTGCCACAACATAAAAAGGTCATTTATTGTTGCAACACTAGATTATTTTTAAGAATGTGCATATATTACATTTTTGGCATGCATTTATAATTATCCAATTTTTGTTCAGGCATGCACCTAGCATGATCTAGACTATAGATTATATATAATATGATAAGCATTTAAGGCCAAACCCATTGATAATATTAATGTTATTATAGCTCATAGTTACAATATTATTATTTATCATTAGAGGAACATGCAACTATATTAGTATTAATATTATACATCATGCACTTATTATTGCTAATGTCAGTATAGAATAAAGTGCACATAGATATTAAGTATACAAGCTAAATCCTAGAAATCTTTGCAGGCATAAAAATGCTTAACATCAAATATGGCTAGAATTGTAGCTAACAACTGCAAGCAGCAGGCATTCTGCGTACTGCACATGCCTCAAAGGCCTGCAAAACCATTGCCACGTCAAACAAAAGTCACTGTGTGCAGACTCGACTGCCTGCTTGCTAAAGGTCCCAAGGCCTGAATTGAATTGCTTGCACAACTCTGGAACATAGTGGAAAAGGGTGTGCATCTTGGTGTCGGCACCAGCTTCAGTTCAGCATTGCCAATCTTCTAGCAAAAGTTGCTCTTTAGCTGTTGCCTAAGACATGCTTGGCGAACAGCATCAAATATGATGAGAGCAGACACATAGCCCTAGAGCCTTGGTAGCAAGTTGCTCTTGAGCTCTTGAGCTTTTAGCAGCAATTTGACATATGCAAAGCCTTCTAGACACCTGCCATGATACTGCTTGCAACAGATTCTAGCTGAATATACCCACTTGTATGCCTTGTCATTGCCCCAAGCTGAGTTGAGCTGATTGAGCAGTTTGTTGGTCACACCAAGCATGATGTGTAGCTCTGGTGGTGGCACGAGATCTGTTACTAGCAGCCTCGAATGCTATGGCTATCCAACAAATGGATTTAAGGGTTCTTATGGAACCAGCAACTTGCCATGGCACCTGCCCTTCACAGTAAAGACCAGGATGAGCAGCATGACTTTGAAAGCCACATAGGATGTTGGCTAGCTTGAAGTTGCAAGCGACTATAAACTTAATTGATGTCAAGTCTAGCTCATCTAAAAGTTCTTGCACATTTGCATAGTTCTCCTGGACATCCTTAGCAATTGTGATGATAAACAGTTTTTTTATGCCAAAGTTGCTTATTGGTGACTCCCTGCTTAGCTTCTTAGGTGTTGACTCTGTCTGTGGTTTGGTAGGCAGTATTGGGGCAACACTAAGGCAGATTTTTAGTGAGCCACCACCTCCATCCATCCCCAGCTTCAATCTCACATTGATCTCACTAAACCTCGCTTTGAGCAAATGAAGCTCAGCAGGCCTTGCAGATCGGGGCATATGACAGAACATCCTGTGGTATCAGTAAAGCTACCACCTGAGGACTTTTAAGTGAATTTGAGCTGCCACATCTCAAAAAAACTCTCTGTGATGCTGCTTGTGGCTGCCAAAGCTGCGTGCAGTCTGGGTTGCACGGCCTTACAACTGCCCTCCGCCTGCCTGATGATTGTGGCTGCCATGTTTGTTTGCCAGTCACTCAGATTGAGAGGTCTTTAACATTACTAGTGTCTCGGTCCTCAGCACTCTCTGCTCATTTGAATCATTTGCATGCCTTAGCTGCATTGGTGGGCCACCAGTGGCGCTAGAAATAGAAGCCATTGATCTATGTCCTGATGCTGCTGCTGCTCTTAGCTTTTCACGCATCATGTCATGAGTGATATGCTCTTTTGATATAGGGCTAAGCTTGCACAGATACTGCAATGTGCTTGAGACGCTACACTTGTGCCTCAGGCCTTTGTCTACAAGTGAGTGGCACCTAGTGCAGGGCTTCTCCGAGTTTCTGCTCTGGCTTCAAGTTGTTTCTACAGGTCATCCTTGGGGCAGTAAGGGCAGTTTATGGTTGCCCCGCCTGCTCTTAGGCATATATGGGTGCCAGACTGCCAGACTGCTTGTTTGATAGGCCAGAAACCACCTGGCAAATACAGCAAGAGTAATGCAGATGTTCACATGTGAGTTGTGGAAAAACCTCTAAGTCTGCAACAATTTAAAGGTATGGCAGTTGAGCAGGCAGTTCTTGCAGTATAGGTGACATCTGTAACTGCAATTTCTTGCTGCAGCAGTTGTACATGCCTCTTGGCAGGGTGTTATGGATATAGGCATGACAGAATTCTAGCAGGATAATTTGCTTAATGAGTTCTGCCTGAGCAGCTAAAATAATGACTCTATAATTCTTTTATTGTTTTGGTTGCTCAAATATATGAAATAAATCTTTTCTACCAATATACCTTTTAGGATATGACCACGTTTCTATATCATGTGTAATATATATCAAGATTCTAGTTTGAATGTATTAGCTAATTTAGCTAAGCTATTTTTATATTGCTTTTATTTCTCATAATAGTAATATGTTTAGTATTTAATTTAGTATATTTAGATTATACTTGCCCTAATTGGGCTATATTTGCAACTGACAGCTAAGTCACTGCTATTGTATAGTGCATCTGCAGGCTATATATGGCTATTTAATCTGAGGACCAGGGGGTTGCCATATACCTTCAATTACCCTAGCTAATACTATACCCATTTTACTACTTAGTTAACTGAAGCAATGTAGAGTTAAGTGCCTTGCTTAAAGACAAATTTTTCTAGTAGGATCAGGAATTAACATTCAACCTTCAAGTTTTTAGTTCATGCTCTAGGCTACAACCCCCACTAGGCTACAACCTTAGTAGTAGTAGTTGCACATATAATTATAATAATCAATTATACCATCATTAATTAGTAAGTTAGCCTTTCTTACTTTTATAATGATCCTCACCAATTATATACAGGCCAAGACATTGATCCATTTTGTTATTTTAAGGAATTTAGTAGCCCTTTAGTCCTTTTTTGAATAGATTTGCATGAATTTAGTTATGCACATGAGCTAGCAATGTACAAAGTATCTCTCTCCAAATTTTAGTGACTACCTGTTCAAACTTCTTCTAATTGGCGATTCTGGTGTTGGCAAGAGCTGCTTGTTGTTGCGCTTTGCTGATGACACTTACACTGAGAGTTACATCAGCACTATTGGTGTGGACTTCAAGATCCGTACTATCGAATTGGATGGCAAGACCATCAAGTTGCAGGTTGGTTGTTATGTAACTTTACTCATGTTTCTTGTGTTCTTGGCGCCCCTGGTGCCTTGGCGCCCCTGGTGCCTTGGCGCCCCGGTGCCTTGGCGCCCCTGGTGCCTTGGCGCCCCTGGTGCCTTGGCGCCCCTGGTGCCTTGGCGCCCCTGGTGCCTTGGCGCCCCTGGTGCCTTGGCGCCCCTGGTGCCTTGGCGCCCCTGGTGCCTTGGCGCCCCTGGTGCCTTGGCGCCCTTGGTGCCTTGGCGCCCTTGGTGCCTTGGCGCCCTTGGTGCCTTGGCGCCCTTGGTGCCTTGGTGTAGTTTGTAAAAGTCTATCTTTTACTTAATCGGAAGCGTAACTCCCCAACTAAATTTCTCACCTTGTCAACGTTGAAGATTTGGGACACGGCTGGCCAAGAGCGCTTCCGCACCATCACCTCTTCCTACTACCGCGGCGCCCACGGCATCATCGTAGTGTACGACGTCACGGATCAAGAGTCCTTCAACAATGTGAAGAACTGGCTACAGGAGATTGACCGCTACGCCTCCGAGAATGTTAACAAGTTGCTTGTTGGCAACAAATGCGATCTGACGGCTAAGAAGGTGAGCGATCACCTCAGCCTCCGGTCATCATCTCTGACAGCACCTCAGCCTCCATCTTCATTTCTGACAGCACCCCAGCCTCCCATCTTCATTTCTGACAGCACCTCAGCCTCCCATCTTCATTTCTGACAGCACCTCAGCCTTCCATCTTCATTTCTGACAGCACCTCAGCCTGCCATCGTCATCTCTACTAGCACCACATCCTCCCATCTGTAAAAATGCTTATTATGCTACTAACAGTATTATAAGACAAATCCGTATCTGACAATATCCGATCCGCAGGTGGTGGACTTTGCCACAGCCAAAGAGTACGCTGACAAACTCGGAATTGTGTTCCTAGAGACCAGCGCCAAGAACTCAACCAACGTTGAGCAGGCTTTCATGTCGATGGCGGCGGAGATCAAGTCTAGAATGGGTCCGGTGGGAAACACCCAGCAGCAGAAGCCGACCATCAAGGTGAGTCCCGGCACGCAGCCTGTGAAATCGTCCGGCGGAGGTTGCAGTTGCTAAGGAAACAATAGGCAGTTGACTTAGGGACGCTTTTGTTGCCAATGGCAATACACTGCTGCGTTGTGTTCTTTTATTTTAAATTCCACACACTAGTTAATTTTTGGTCTGACTCTTAATAGAATCGCCTTAGCTGGTGGTCTATGTGCGTGTTTTTACTGTTATTTATTAATTATTGATTTATCAATGCCTCAAACTCAATACTAAACATTTATTGTGTCCAATAAATTCTGTGTCCAGTTGTGGGACCCTGTAGACAGAAGAATTTTTTTAAACTTTGTTCATTTCTATTCTTTAACAATGCCAACATTCTCAGCTCCTTCAGAAATCCATCAGGATCTGCCGGTGGGTCACTGACCCCCCCATTAGGATTTGTTAGTGAGTCACTAATTCCCCATCAGAATCTGCCGGTGGGTCACTAATTCCCCATCAGGATCTGCCGGTGGGTCACTAATTCCCCATCAGGATCTGCCGGTGGGTCACTAATTCCCCATCAGGATCTGCCAGTAGGTCACTAATTCCCCATCAGGATCTGCCGGTGGGTCACTAATTCCCCATCAGAATCTGCCGGTGGGTCACTAATTCCCCATCAGGATCTGCCGGTGGGTCACTAATTCCCCATCAGGATCTGCCGGTGGGTCACTAATTCAATTAGGATCTACCGGTGGGTCACTAATTCCCCATCAGGATCTGCCGGTGGGTCACTAATTCCCCATCAGGATCTGCCAGTAGGTCACTAATTCCCCATCAGGATCTGCCGGTGGGTCACTAATTCCCCATCAGGATCTGCCGGTGGGTCACTAATTCCCCATCAGGATCTGCCGGTGGGTCACTAATTCCCCATCAGGATCTGCCGGTGGGTCACTAATTCCCCATCAGGATCTGCCAGTAGGTCACTAATTCCCCATCAGGATCTGCCGGTGGGTCACTAATTCCCCATCAGAATCTGCCGGTGGGTCACTAATTCCCCATCAGGATCTGCCGGTGGGTCACTAATTCCCCATCAGGATCTGCCGGTGGGTCACTAATTCAATTAGGATCTACCGGTGGGTCACTAATTCCCCATCAGGATCTGCCGGTGGGTCACTAATTCCCCATCAGGATCTGCCAGTAGGTCACTAATTCCCCATCAGGATCTGCCGGTGGGTCACTAATTCCCCATCAGGATCTGCCGGTGGGTCACTAATTCCCCATCAGGATCTGCCGGTGGGTCACTAATTCAATTAGGATCTACCGGTGGGTCACTAATTCCCCATCAGGATCTGCCGGTGGGTCACTAATTCCCCATCAGGATCTGCCGGTGGGTCACTAATTCCACCTTTAGGATCTGCCGGTGGGTCACTAATTCCCCATTAGGACTTGCTGGTGGGTCAACTGCTTAACAACAACAACGCATAGACACTAGGACACGGACAAAACTATTATCAAATTAGTATGGCCCAACTTAAATCTATTTCTATAGCAACCATTCCTAACTGCATTACCTATTATCTAATCAATTTGAATTTCCAACTGTTTATTCAGGCCTGTTTGTCGCTGCTTAATTTCGATTCCTCGTTATATTTTTGTTGTCCTGCAAAGGTGTTTTTTGTTATAAACGGTTACTAAGGCCTATGAATAATCCTGCTTGCCCTCATCTTGTTTGTATCTTTCATTTTGCTTGAGAGTTTTTAATTAGCTTTGTCAAGTTTCAATTCACTGGTTAGTTAGTAGTAAGTAGGTAGTATTTTAAGTAGTACAAGCTATCTTTTGTCTCTTTTTAAAATAAATTTAATAAATATTAGGGTGAGCATACAAACGAAAGTACATATTGTACCTTAATTTTAGACGTAATAAAAAGTACGACTGTACCGACATAATTCGAATTCTATTAACTCTCGCCTTCAGGTTACTTGTCTGTTACTCAACTTTTAAATTTCATTTCTTCATACGTGCTTACTTAGTTTAATTCAGATTGATTTGTTTAAGAACAAAAAACAGCACTGTTTATCGATAGTTCAGCACACTATATTGCTGCTTCTGCGAGCCAATATTTGTCTTGAATACTCCCAATCTCTTTTGCTACACTTGTGATTGAAATTTTATTTTTATGGCTGACAATGGCTCTATTCTTAACTGATTTGACCTTACATATTTGAATTGGACCTTATTTATAAATAAAGCCTTCCTGACTAAATTATATTGTGTTTATTGATGCCTGTCTTCTATGAATAATGGACGGTAATGAAATACTACTGAGTTCCGATTCATTGTTAATCGCTGTAATTCTCTCCGTGACTAGAATAAACTAGTGCTGCTTGTCTCCACTGCAGTACGATTCATATTCTGTTTCTGGGTATGAAGCTGGCTTTGTTATTTTGTTATTTTGATTGATCGATTTTAGTTAGTGTTGAAAATGACTCACCTAGTTGGTTAGAAGGGTTTTTAGCTGAATAAAATAGTTGTAAACTCATTATTACATGTCAGAGGGATCACGAGCTTATCAACTGAATAGATAAATAGATTTATTAGCTGGTGAAATATGCGGATTATATGTATCACCTGTTGCCAGTAATTTATAACAGTAATAGAACAATAACAATAGACGTCATTTTCCTAATAATCAATAGGGAAATTTGCCTAATTTGGTGTTCGTCGGAAGTTCACGTGGAGCCATCGTCGCGTGCGATGCTAAACTACACATGCATTGTTACAGCCTACGGGAGCTGAATTAGGCAGGCAAGCCAGTCAATCAACTTATTGCCATTGTTTTCCCAATTGCGGAGCAAATTTTCTTGCACGCGCACGCGCTCAGTCTAGGCCATTCTATACTCTGCTTCAAACGTATTGCACAAGCGTTGCGAGGTTTCGGCAATGCAGAAGTTTCCTGAACAGTAGGAAGACCAAAAAAGCCATTTTCCGCACGTCGAACTTACCAGGGGGCGTGGGTGGAATTTACTGGGGAAGTCAGTTGTGATTTGCCCACTATGGAGGCTTGAACATGCATCGGAACTCGATAAATTTGCAGCAGCGTGTCCATAGTCACTTGGTGGCCACCTGTTGAAGTCCAGAAGCTACGCCTGGGTGAAGGCAGTAACTAACGAAGTTGGAGCTGATATGCCTTGCAGATATGCACTAGCGCTTATGGAAAAAATCCGACCTGGCAGAATCGTAGAATATCTCGACGGTCCGGAGGACGGGCGACTTGATCTTTCTTTTGAGAAGGTGCGCAACAATAGGTTAGCCCGTGTTCTTGAACTTTCGTGTGCCTGCGTTGCTCCGTTCCGACACAGCAAAAAAATTGTCGGAGGGGGGATTTCCTACTTCCCCTTGGCAGTTCTGCTGTTAAAAAAGTGACAGCTTGGTCTTGGCGGAAGATGTTTCTACAATGCTCTACATTTGTGTGTGTAAATCTACTTATGGGCTGTTTCAACCCGGGCTATAGCTCCTGTGCCCAACGCTTGAATCTAATGCAATGAATGAAAGATATATTAATTTACAGAATTGATTTACGGCATCTATAGCATAGCCGTGAGATCAGAGCGTTGAGTGCCAGACAGGAATCAGTTAAAATGGTAACCTTTTTGTGATATTCAATGCTGTGTAACCATTGCTTTTCGCAGCCTGACTGAGAATGAAGCCATCCAAGCTGAGATCGCCTCCATACGCTGCCTGCAAGGGACCTTGGCTGCGTCAATTTTCTTAGTCTATGGGCCATAGGCTGCAAAAGCTAAGCAGTGATAAAAAGCCATGCACCCACACTGAGAATTGATCGGTTTACGCGTGTTGCATTTTTTTTCAGTCTATGGCCCATAGACTAAGGCAAGGCGCGGCGAAGGCCCCTCGCAGACAGTGTATGCAGGATTCTCAGTTAGGCTGTCAAAAGCAATACTAAAATAAATTCGTTCTCGATCGTTCTCGATCGAAGTTATCTATGGCCAAACCACAGAGCCTGTGGATCTGTGGGCAAAACCCCTAATAGCGCGCTGCTATGAATGGCAGCAATTGTCAGGCAAAATACGTTTAGAATATATATATATATTACGGCATTTGAACGTTGTCGCTCTCCGAAACTATAGCATTATGTTTTTCCATTTTTATTTTCCAAGAAACAATTACGCTCGCTCGCTTGGCCCCAACAAATACTTATAGGCACTTCAGCTTCTTATAAGTTAACCACAATTCATTTTCATTAATTTATCACTGGAATCAACTTACCTGACCTGATACTTTAGTGTAATCTGTATAAGTGCACACACTCGGTCTGCTTGTCATCGCAGCGGCGCTCACCATATCCATTTCGCAGATTGAGTCTCTGCACTAGCTGTATGTACTGAACAAGTTGCATGCAGAGAGACGAGGTTAGGTCCATATTAGGTAAAGAGGTATACACACAGTGGCCACCGATGGCTCTATATAGTCTATATCTATGATGATTATGGATTATTTAATGAGTCTAAGCTCAGATAACGCGTTCCTTCCTCTTTGAAGCTTTCCCCTTAAATAGCTTATAGTTGATGACTGCCGCGCCAGCAACTCACTCTGCTCTCGCTCACTCACTTTTTGCATTCATTTTATTGATGGAATATACCGGTAGGTGCCGGGAAGTTATTAATCCTCTGCGAGGAATTATCTCGCAGAGGATTATATAATTCTCTTCTCTGGCACAGTTCACAGCTGCCGCATGGGATGCAGTTTAATTCTAAAGCCGCAGACATTCACTTGCTCTGGGTAAACAGGCTAAGCGTTCGCTCAGTCGGCAAAAGCTATATATTGGGAATACATTTTGAGCATTTTTTATCTAGATCCCTCTTGAGCTGCGCGGCTGGTCGCGCGTGCAGTTTTTGCCACTTTCTTCATCACCTTTTTACTCGGCAGCTGGGCGGCATTGGGTGAGTGGGAATTAGCATGTTCCCCGTCCAATGGCGAGCCCTCTCGCGGTCCATAGACTTTTGCATACGACTTGGACTGTGGCCCAATCGCAAATCTTACCAATGTATGCATTTGCCAGCGGAAATTGTCCAAATTACATACGAGACAAGAAGGAGCCAGCGCTTTCATTATTTTTTTACCTGCATTTCTATAATTACATGAAAGGCAGTTTTGCTGTTATTAACTTTACAAATCAGATCGCCACTGACATTTATGGGTTCTTTGGAAGACAATTCTTCCAAAAGCTGCCCCACTTTGTCCGAAAATTGGGACAGCTCGTCCGAATCCCTACTGCTTTTCATTTGTCTTGAGCGAAGCGTCCACCAAGCTTGGAGTTTGTTAATTATTAATTAACTAATTTCATGTCTATAACTTTGTTGTGTCTTCTGCATGTATGCACTGAAATAGTGTTACGGTTTAGTGATCATTAAAACGATACGGGGTAATAAAAAAGCTGGCTTTGACTCGGTAATAAGTATCGAATGGATTTGAACGCTTGTATGAACTCGCGAGTATATTTATAACAAACGATAATCTTACGGGCATTTAAATTCACACTTATAAGCCTATTCCTAGAATTTTATGAATTAAAATTGGTACTGTAGTATTGTAATTCACAGGACAAGTAAAAAGGAAAATTTCCTGTACCGGCAGAGATTTTGTCCAATCTTTTGTCTATAAATTTGAGCTTAGTCTAGCCGCACGGGTCGGCAAACTTTTTACATCGAGGGCCAGATAGAGTCTAGATCATTTCTGCGGGGCCAGGTGAGAAAGAAATGGGGAATAGATCAGAAAGAAGAGGAAACGGTAGATGAGAGATGAGAGAAGAGGTAAGAGGTGAGATAAGAGATAAGAGATGCGATGAGAGGTGAGGTGAGATGAGAAGAGAGGAGAGAACAAGAGGAGAGGAGTTGAGAGGAGAGGGGAGAGGAGAGAGAGGAGTGGAGAGAAGAGACAAACCATGAGCGAGCGGTTTTACAGGACCCGAGGGTTTTTCGACCCCTGGTAGCCTTTGTTAATGAGATTTTTAGTCGCCGGGTGTGCGTGTTGCCTTCTAGTCCAGGTCTCCCCCCGGACCCAGAGTCCTTGCCCTATCCCTATTTGGTAGGGGAAGATGCAGGATAAAAACGGGCCCCACTCTCCAGCCTGCGTCAGTTTTCCCATCGGTTTTGTTGAGCTAGCAGCGGATAAAGCCCTATTTCAATATCCTCCCTCTGGCAGCTGATCGTGAACTCTCCCAAAGTCTCTAATACTTGGCCCGAGAATGAATGGTGAGCTGGAGGGAAGCTTCTTTATTCGTATATAGCTGACAATCCAGCATCAATGAGATCTATCTGAGCCGCTGTCCCGTGTGCAATATATTTCAGTGAGGAATCTCATCTCCGGCTTGGCCCTGCTGTTCGCCCTGCTAGCTGGCAGCGCTACGTGCTACCGCCAGCTCGTCAGGAAGGGTGAGAAACCGATTAGCACTTGATGGTGTGGCATGAGGGAGGCTGATAGTGGCTGCTAACTGTTATATAGCTTTGTGATGAAACTGGCGGGAGCATCTATATGCAGTTCTTCCATCTAGGGTTCACGGTCAAGTTGTACTATCTATAGCTGAATAGTTTTCTATAGTCCCAGCCCAGCCTCTCTGCTGTGCATTTCTGATTCAATTATTACTAATAAAATTATACTATGGGAGTCATTAGATTGCTCTTCAGCTAGCCGATCAGCGAATCAATACGCATTAGCGAGATGGGAACTTTTTCTGCTTTTGTTTCCAACAGCCACTTAACTGACATTTTGTCTCACCTTCTGAACTTTTGAAGAGCACACGAAGTTAGCGAGATAGGAAAATTTAGTTTTTTTAGCAAATGAAGCAAGCTTTGTCCGAGGTGCAATCAGAAGTTTATCAATGGTATATATTCCCCATTTATACCAGTGCTAAGGCAATAAATTTGTCCCAAAAAGACAGACACTTTCAATCCGAGAGATACCTACGAGCATACAGTATGGCCATTGGTATTACAGTATTACCATATACTACCGGAGAAGATGATCTTACGGACTGACATTCTCAGATTTATGAGCAGTTAATGTAGACTTTCCTATTGGCATTCAATGTAAGGCAATCTCAGTACTCAGCAATCTAGTTCATATCGCATTCTTGACCCTGTTCCAGCCTCTGAGCCCGCTGAAGCCGCTAAACCTGGAGGTGACTTTTTAAAAACTCTCTTACCTAAGATCTTGTTTATTCGCACCTGGGCACAGAATTTTTTATTTTTTTATTTACTCTTGCGCAAGTGTGTGATCGAAAACTTTGATTCATTTGGTATAGTAAAACTCATGTGATTTCTCACTCTTTATAATTCATAACTACTGTTTAATTTGGTCCTTCAGTGAACCATAGCTGCCCTCCATGGTCCTTCAGTGAATCTTTGCTGCCCTCCCCTATGGTCCTTCAGTGAATCTTTGCTGCCCTCCATGGTCCTTCAGTGAATCTTTGCTGCCCTCCATGGTCCTTCAGTGAATCTTTGCTGCCCTCCATGGTCCTTCAGTGAACCTTAACTGCCCTCCCATATGGTCCTTCAGTGAACCTTAGCTGCCCTCCCCTATGGTCCTTCAGTGAACCTTTGCTGCCCTCCCCTATGGTCCTTCAGTGAACCTTAGCTGCCCTCCCCTATGGTCCTTCAGTGAACCTTAGCTGCCCTCCATGGTCCTTCAGTGAACCTTTGCTTCCCTCCCCTATGGTCCTTCAGTGAACCTTTGCTGCCCTCCCCTATGGTCCTTCAGTGAACCTTTGCTTCCCTCCCCTATGGTCCTTCAGTGAACCTTTGCTTCCCTCCCCTATGGTCCTTCAGTGAACCTTTGCTGCCCTCCCCTATGGTCCTTCAGTGAACCTTAGCTGCCCTCCCATATGGTCCTTCAGTGAACCTTAGCTGCCCTCCCATATGGTCCTTCAATGAACCTTTGCTGTCCTCCCCTATGGTCCTTCAGTGAACCATAGCTGTCCTCCCCTATGGTCCTTCAGTGAACCATAGCTGCCCTCCCCTATGGTCCTTCAGTGAACCTTAGCTGCCCTCCATGGTCCTTCAGTGAACCATAGCTGCCCTCCATGGTCCTTCAGTGAACCATAGCTGCCCTCCATGGTCCTTCAGTGAACCATAGCTGCCCTCCCGTAGGGTCCTTCAGTAAACCATAACTGCCCTCCCCTATGGTCCTTCAGTGAACCATAGCTGCCCTCCATGGTCCTTCAGTGAAAATTTGCTGCCCTCCCCTAGGTTCCTTCAGCAAGCTGCTGGAAAGTTAGGGTACAATTCTTAAAGAGCGTGCAATGCAAGAGTTACCTACAGCTATTGTGTTTTGCTTACTATCTTCTGATATCCTTAATTTTATTTGAATTTCTGCTGATTTTCAACTGGCAAACAAATACCCATGCCGCAGGCAGCGCTCTCGGCAACGATTGTCCTAAGACAGCGCCCTGGCCCTGCAAGAGCGGCCAGTGCCTCTCCTTCTCCTTCATCTGCGACGGTCGGCAGGACTGCGAGGACGGCTACGATGAGGACACGGCCCTGTGCACTGCCAGTGAGTCATCTGCCTGTGTCTGTGCCTGTTTCTGTGTCCTTGTGTGTGTGTGTGTGTGTGTGTGTGTGTGTGTGTCTGTCTGTCTGTCTGTCTGTCTTAGTGTCTGTCTGTGTCTATCTGTCTGTGTGTCTGTCTGTCTTAGTGTCTGTCTGTGTCTCTCTTTCTGTGTGTCTGTCTGTCTTAGTGTCTGTCTGTGTCTGTCTGTGTCTGTCTGTCTGTCTGTCTGTTTGTCTGTCTGTCTGTCTGTGTCTGTCTGTCTCTCTGTCTGTCTGTCTGTCTGTCTGTCTGTCTGTCTGTCTGTCTGTCTGTCTGTCTGTCTGTCTGTCTGTCTGTCTGCCAGTCTGTCTGTCTGTCTGTCTATTTCATCAATGCTTTCCGTCTCTCTATCTACCCACTTTCATCATTTCACGCGGTCAAATTTTAAGCGACCAGCTCAATTGATTTGTTCGATCACCCTTTTCTACAAATGCCCGATTTTTTTGCTTCGATGCCTGGCCAGCAAGCGAGGCGTTTAGACTTTCCCGCAGCAACAATTACACGCCCGACAGCGCACTTGCGGAGAGAGGAGCTGATTCATGGTGAACCCTAGATTTGGAGCAAAAACAGGCATTTGTCAATTCTAGCATTTTGCCCTCTCAGAGGGCCTGACTCCTTGCTTATGCTTCTTCTCTGGCCTCAGCTGTGGTTTCCTCAGAAACATTATTGACAGGGCTTGAATTGAAACAGGAGCCGTGGCTGAGCCGGGGAAGAGTGGAAGAAGCTTCGAACAGACTCCTTCACCTGGGCGCTTGGAGACGCCTCATCAGCCCAAGCCTCACCTGGCCGCCACTTCCTCCTAGCTGCTGCACTTTGGAAGCTGGAATGTGGATATTGCATTCTAGAACTGACAGTTTATTCCACTTCTCACTGATTAAATATTACGAAACCTTCTCCCGACTTAATAGGGTATTAAGTCTCAGAAATGGTGTAGCTATGAAGACTCAAAAGGACACATTAAAACATAGAAATGATGTAGCTATGAAGACTCAGAAAGACACATTAAGACGCAGAAATGATGTAGCTATGAAGACTCAGAAAGATACATTAAGTCTCAGAAATGATGTAGCTATGAAGACTCAGAAAGATACATTAAGTCTCAGAAATGGTGTAGCTATGAAGACTCAGAAAGATACATTAAGTGTCAGAAATGGTGTAGCTATGAAGACTCAGAAGGACACATTAAAACATAGAAATGATGTAGCTATGAAGACTCAGAAAGATACATTAAGTCTCAGAAATGGTGTAGCTATGAAGACTCAGAAGGACACATTAAAACATAGAAATGATGTAGCTATGAAGACTCAGAAAGATACATTAAGTCTCAGAAATGATGTAGCTATGAAGACTCAGAAGGACACATTAAGACGCAGATAAACGCGGTAAGACTCAGAATAATGTAGCCATTAAGACCGAATTCAGAACTCGGACTCCGGCCCAGACCTAAATGAGCTGCATAAAATGAAGGCGTCTGTTTTCTGGCTCTGGATGATGTCCTTGAACTTCCGTGGTTAAGAAGTCTGCAAGCTAAATAATTCTGAGCACACAGTCTATCAAACCACCCAACCCGTTGCAGAAGACCGCCCGGCCAGCATCATCCTGAAGAGCTTCATCGCCCGTTTCCACAACTGGCTGATCCCGAATATTCTCGGCGAGGGCACCCCGGAGGAGCTGGCCAAGCAGCTCACCGGTGAGACTGACGGGCTGCTCAAACGATCTCCAGGGTTGCTTCAGCAGAACCCTAGTTGATGCAGAAAATCGACAAAGTACTCTTAGTTACAAATCTCATTAAACCGAACACTTAGTTTTGGCTTGTGCCACTTGTAGCTCAAAACTTGGCATCAACTTTTCGGCCTTATTGGCACTTTGCCGGTGCTCTACAGGTCTACAGGCCTATTTTAAGGCCCGAGAGCTGGCCTAGATAATGGGTCTGCAAACTACGGCCCGCAGAGCATCTCCTTCCGGCCGTCAGGTCCTTTGAAACTTCACAATAGCAATCCGGCCCGCTCAATGTTTATATCTCTTCTCAGCGCTCTTCTCTCTAATCTCCTCTCTTCTCTCTTCCTCTCTTCTCTTTCCTCTCTTCTCTTTCCTCTCCTCTCTACTCTCTTATATTCTTTTCTCTCTTCTCTTCTCTTCACTCTCCTCTCCTCTCTCCTCTCCTCTCTCCTCTCCTCTCTCCTCTCCTCTCTCCTCTCCTCTCTCCTCTCCTCTCTTCTCTCCTCTTTTCTCTTCTCTCTTCTCTTCTCTACCATCTCCTCTTTCCTCTTTCCTCTTCTCTCGTCTGTCGTCTCCTCTTCTCTCTTCTCTCTCCTCATCTCCTCTCCTCTCTCCTCTCCTCTCTTCTCTTCTCTATTATCTCCTCTCTCCTCTCTTCTCCTCTCTCCACTCCTTTCTTCTCCTTCATTCTCTCGCCACTACTTTTTCTTATCTCCCTTCTCTCTTCGCTATTCCCTCTCCTCTCTCCCCTCCTCCGGCCCGCAGTCATTCTCTAGGTTCTCTATTTGGCCCTTGAGGCAAAAGGGTTTGCCGAACCCTGGCCTAGATAGCAGCCATAGGCAGCACAGCCAGCGTAAACTTTAATGCTCAATAACTCGACTTCTGAATAGTTTGTCAGAACAAAATTTACGGAGTAAGAACCTACACCAACATGTTTACCTTAGAATTGGTCATCTTCATGTTTATATTGTTTTGTATACTAGAAAATCTCAGTACTCTTTGAGGGTGAGTATGTTTGTATTTTTTTATCTGCATCCCATCTCAATTAGCGGGGATTCGATTCCTGTAGCCTCTTTCTGATGGCTGTACACACAGAGACTCACAAATTAATAAGGGATATCACAGCTGTGCCTGTGGCGCTTGTAGTTCCACTTCCAGCCAAATCTGCAGAATCCCGTGACAAATTAAATTTTCGATCGTAACGAAGCTCACAGCTTCAGGCGCCTGCCCTTCAAGGCTTGGAATATTATTTTGCAACTTGCAGGACAGTTTTTGTCCAGACTAAATTTCCGGAGCTCAAAGAAAGATTTCTATCCTTGCAACTTGCAACTTTGGAATCTTCGGAATTCAGAGCATGCTAGATCCCAGCTTTGCACTCTGACTTGCATCCCAGGCAAATCCCTGAGGCAAAAAGTTCTTGTACAATATTTCCCAGCTAAGCAGTCGATGCTAGCAAGCCAGATGGCCAAATCCACGTGGGAAAAGCTGAAGGTTGAGACAAACATCATTTCGCGCGGCAGGCACTCTTGGGCCAGGCAGAGGAACTTAATTATCCTCGTGGTTTCCTAAAAAACACTCACAATTTCGCTAATGGAGTTTCTGGCGCTGCAGTTTTGAATATTTAAGTCTTGCTCAAAGCCGCCTAGAGAGGATTTGATCTCAACTAGGGAGGAGACTGACGGTGGGGAGTGAGTGAGTGGATTCAGAGTGCTCCCGACTACAATATGAGCTCATTTTAGCCTCGGAGATTGATGGGTACATTTATAGTAGCAATTGCCGCAACTTCATTAGCTACTTAGAGCAGCTGGTAATGGATCAGCCATAGACAACACAATGTTGCATAAACAGGTTGTATTGATCTATCTGAGTTTTAAGTGCCCGACCATTGACGCTGGAGTGTCCAACCCATATGCAGAACTTTACTGTGTACAACAGTATTGCCATTGTAGCTGAAATTTGATCCTTATCATTCTCGAAGTGACCTTTTAGTTGACTTCTGCGCTTTCAATTATAAATATCTTGGATGAGTCACACTGAATTGTAGCTCTGTTATATAGCAGGAGTTGAACAGGAGTTGGAGTCTGTTGTCAAATTTTGAGTAAAACTGTTGAGAAATTAAGACTCAAAAGGATGCACTAAAATTTTTTTGAGACTCATTTGAGATACCGAATCTGCTCAAAAGCGGACACAATTGAGCAGTCAAAGATCCTGAACTAACGAGAGAGACACTTTAGAGAAGCCAAACAGCTCAAATGAACCTTAGCTGAGCTGTTTTTTGAGAAGTTCGCCAGATGGGACTCTTTCAAAAGCTCGAAATTCTTTTTAAATTGTGAACTTTTCGAAGACTTTCCGATGATGTGGAATATTCGAGATTTCGAAAGTAATCAGCCATACTTTTTTCGAAAATGTATGTTTAAATTCTTGAGCTTATGAAAGTGATCAATCCTTTCGTATTTACTAATGCGCGATTTCGAGCTTGTGACTTTGCGAGCTTGCAAAGCTGCAATTTTGTGAAGTTGCAATCTTGTGAATTGCGAATCTTGTGAAGTTGCAAGCTTGTGAAGTTGTAAACTTGTGAAGTTGCAAGCTTGTGAAGTTGCAAGCTTGTGAAGCTACGAGCTTGAGAAGTTGGAAGCTAGAGAAAGTTTGAGTTTGAGATGAGAAGTTGTGGGCTTGAGAAGTTGAAGCTAGAGAAAGTTTGAGTTTGAGATGAGAAGTTGCGAGCTTGTGAAACTCTCCGTCGAATGCGCTATTACAGCGAAGTCTCTACCAGTAAAATGCAATACAATAAACGGTAGAAACCTCTTTAGCAGCTAAGTAGCCTTCTAGCCGTCCCTTTTTTGTGGCCAGTGCAAGAAACCTCTTCTACGAGTACCATGTTCCCGTCCGCAGAGCAACTCAACGTCCGCGAGTACGCCAGCGCTGTCGGCCTCAACAAGCAGCAGTTGCGCAAGCTGGTTCTCGTGATGGAATACGCCCGAGACGGCCGCATCCTTGACCTGATCCTGGATGGCATGCCCGAGGAGGCCTACCGCGAGGCCTACGCCCTGTTCGGCCGAATCGTTGAGAGCGGCTTCCTGGGCAGCGAGACCGCCAACTAAGGAAGATAGCAGGAAATGGCAACAAATCATAGAGCGTTTTTCCCTAACACGAGAGAGATACATTTTCACTAATACAGTTGTTAGGGGTCCGCTGTGAGTCTGTTCGAGATTGGAACAATAAATACAAGATGCGATTAATAAAAGGCCTGCTATAATGTCACCTGAGAGAATCGTATCTATTCATCGAGTCTGCATAGACAAAACTTTGTTTGTGTTGCCAATATTTTATCAAATTATACTGCGGAAACTGAAGTGAACTCATGAAATGCACTTAAAATTACAGGATGAATAAGTGATTCACTCACATGTACTTTAGACCTGAAGGGTGAGACAGATCGGACATCCTGGAACTGTGGTGAGAGACAGATCGGACATCCTGGAACTATGGTGTGAGACAAATCTGACATCGTGGAACTATGGTGTGAGACAGATCTGACATCCTGGAACTGTGGGGTGAGAGACAGATCTGACATCCTGGAACTTTGGGGTGAGAGACAGATCTGACATCCTGGAACTGTGGGGTGAGAGACAGATCGGACATCCTGGAACTATGGTGTGAGACAGATCTGACATCCTGGAACTGTGGGGTGAGAGACAGATCGGACATCCTGGAACTGTGGGTGAGAGACAGATCTGACATCCTGGAACTGTGGGGTGAGAGACAGATCTGACATCCTGGAACTGTGGGGTGAGAGACAGATCGGACATCCTGGAACTATGGTGTGAGACAGATCTGACATCCTGAAACTGTGGTGTGAGACAAATCTGACATCGTGGAACTATGGTGTGAGACAGATCTGACATCCTGGAACTGTGGGGTGAGAGACAGATCTGACATCCTGGAACTGTGGGGTGAGAGACAGATCGGACATCCTGGAACTATGGTGTGAGACAGATCTGACATCCTGGAACTGTGGGGTGAGAGACAGATCGGACATCCTGGAACTGTGGGTGAGAGACAGATCTGACATCCTGGAACTGTGGGGTGAAAGACAGATCGGACATCCTGGAACTGTGGGGTGAGAGACAGATCGGACATCCTGGAACTATGGTGTGAGACAGATCGGACATCCTGGAACTGTGGGGTGAGAGACAGATCTGACATCCTGGAACTGTGGGGTGAGAGACAGATCGGACATCCTGGAACTATGGTGTGAGACAGATCTGACATCCTGGAACTGTGGGGTGAGAGACAGATCGGACATCCTGGAACTGTGGGTGAGAGACAGATCTGACATCCTGGAACTGTGGGGTGAAAGACAGATCGGACATCCTGGAACTGTGGGGTGAGAGACAGATCGGACATCCTGGAACTATGGTGTGAGACAGATCTGACATCCTGGAACTGTGGGGTGAGAGACAGATCGGACATCCTGGAACTGTGGGTGAGAGACAGATCTGACATCCTGGAACTGTGGGGTGAAAGACAGATCGGACATCCTGGAACTGTGGGGTGAGAGACAGATCGGACATCCTGGAACTATGGTGTGAGACAGATCGGACATCCTGGAACTATGGTGTGAGACAGATCTGACATCCTGGAACTGTGGGGTGAGAGACAGATCGGAAATCCTGGAACTGTGGGGTGAGAGACAGATCTGACATCCTGGAACTGTGGGGTGAAAGACAGATCGGACATCCTGGAACTGTGGGGTGAGAGACAGATCGGACATCCTGGAACTATGGTGTGAGACAGATCGGACATCCTGGAACTATGGTGTGAGACAGATCTGACATCCTGGAACTGTGGGGTGAGAGACAGATCGGACATCCTGGAACTTTGGGGTGAGAGACAGATCGGACATCCAGGAAGTGTGGACTGAGAAACAGATAGGAAATCCTGGACTGTGGGTTGAGAAACAGAGTTAAAGATGGGGAATTGACAAAAAGGCATTAATTTGCTGTTCCGAGGAACAATTTACACTCACTGGAAACTGAATAAATTAATTGATGGTAAATTTGCGAATCAATAATCTCTATGAAATTGTCTATATTGATTCAAGCCGAATTTGAGCTGTCTCAGCCTGGGGCCATCAGCTTTCAGTGCTCCCGTCTCCGGATGATTGATTTAGCTGCTGGTCGAACGGAAATTCGTCGAGAAATTTGAAAGTATCTAAAATCTGTTAAACAGGCTATACAAGCGAAGCCATATTTGGTCTCAAAATTTCGCCTGGACTGTCCCAGGTAAGTTGATTGTCGCGGGAGCGTGTTTGCTAATAGCAGCTCCGCCTACTTCTGGTACAAGGCCTATACATGTATATGCAAGACCGGGGTGGGGCTAAAATAAATATTCCAGTCTCCAATCAGTCTGAATTCTGAGTTTCTCAAGCCCAGAACCGTTGGCTACTGTTTGCGTGTGTTAGAATTGGGATTAAAGCTATTAAGCAAACTCGAAACGTAAGAGAGAAAGAAATATTCCTGTGGAGAAATTATGCAGGTCCACTAATTGCTTTTGCTAATGGGCCGTCGTCCTTGGTGCTGTAACTATTAATTTCTGTCGATATCGCAATTGTGAATTAATTTTGTTTGACAAATTTTGGAAATGCAAGAAAGCCTAGAATTCAGTTTTTTCTCTTCAAGTTTTAGTGACGCTTGAGATACGATAATTATAATTTGCTCAAGTCTCTAGAGACCATGAGACTGCAGTCTCGTCTATGCGCAGATGATCAAATCCGCGACGTGCACGCGAGATTCGTGCATGCCAAGAAAATTGTGTTCATCCACTCAACGATATTGACTTAATCGTGCATTATTTATTCTGCGCGCCGCAGCCTCGAATCTAATGCTGTTTTAATATACATGTGGAGCTTCATGCAATCATGTGCATATCCAAATAGTCAAAATAGTCACGCGAATATCAATTAAAAATCTGGCCAAATCAAATGGTAAAAGTGAAAATTAAAAATTGTCCGCTGATCTTCCAAGCTCTAAAATGTACATGAAATTAAAAAAAGAGATAGTTACAGACATTTGGTCGAAAGAATTCTTTTCTTTTGTTAGCATCGTACATTGTTTGAGCAGTTGAAGCTGTGATTAAATGTGCCTAAAATATATACATTAAGACCTGTCCTAAAGCTTAAGTAAGCCTTTTTCATTAGAGGCAGGGCTGTGTGCCCTGACGCACTTTAAGCGACATTGTCACACAACCGGTGGCTAGCTAGGCATATATTACTGCCCATCATTCCGCCGACTCCCTTCACAGGCAAAGCGCGTGGATATGTACGCAGTCATACGCACAGGCACGCACTGTACAGCAGTCTTAACCTGACTTTATTTATCGTTAGGTATGTACACTTCAGTGTTGGGGTTGGCACTCAAGGGCGTTAATTGCACGAGCAGACCCAAGCCGAGATTCCAATTTCGCCGTGAATAATAAAATGTGACTGCATCTGGAATCGAGCCCGGGCCGCTGGCACATAACTGCGCCGTGCTTGACCTCTAAGCTAACTCCCCCTTAAGTAAGCCTTATGACTTACAAGACAACTAAAAATAAATAAAATAATTTTGCTTGTTTCAGCGATAATTAACGAACTCGACTGCTGAGTTATTTCGCGTAAAGCATTAAATTCAATTGAATAAGTTTTCCTGTAAAAAGCGCCGGCCTTTATTTCCTTGTAATGTACTCGTAAGTAAAAAGCATGAAAAGTGTGTTCCCAACTTCACATACGCGAGTCTAATGCCTTGTTATCATGCGTACAGATGGAGATAGATGCTGCATACTGCACTGCACTATTTAAATTGATTATTAGAACACCCCAGGTCTAAATTATTGTAATGTAGTTTAATGTACTACTTTAACTTGAACACACTTTGTATAGGTACTATTGGCTTATTGCTAACTAACACGGCTAGTGCCAAATGCCTACAAAGTCCAATATGCTGATTAATTAGTCATTCTTCTTAATTTAAACTTTACTCTTTTAAATTTCAGCATGCAACCCAGTGGACCAGCTGTTAAGCAGAATAATTTATCTCGAAGTTCAATTTTTCGTGCACACCCAGAGCTATTTAGTGTAATTAAAGGCTATGATCCTTGGGAGTTCTACCGGAATATCAAGGAAGTAGGAAGTGGAACATATGGACATGTATATAAGGTAAAGTAAAGTCCCCAATGTATAAGTAGAATAGTATTAAACTAGTTTTTAAAAGAGAATTCTGGGATCATATTACTTGATATTAACTTTGTTATTTAAATCAATATTTTAACTTGTATTCTTTGTATTAAAAAATAATTGATTTTTAGCAAACTATTATTATTTAAAATATTTTAGGTGCAGAATCTATCAACTGATGGTATTGCAGCACTAAAGTGTGTAAAAATTGAGCCCAAAGATGATTTAAAGAATATATTAGCTGAGTTATATGCATTAAAAGATTGTCAACATGCCAATATTGTCCAATTCTATGGAGCATTTCTTACGTGAGTTTATTAATTTAACTTAAGTTGTTACCTAATGATTATAATGATAAAAATTATTGATCTTACAGAATCTTCCTAATAATTTGGATGGGATAAGAAATGTAGATCTTATAGAATGTCCCCAATAATTGGAATAAGAAAAATGTTTGGATCTCAGAATCTCTCCAATAATTGGGATGAGAAAATGTGCAGATCTCAAAATCTCCCCAATAATTGGGATGAGAAAATGTGCAAATCTCAGAATCTCCCCAATAATTGGGATGAGAAAATGTGCAGATCTCACAGAATCTCCCTAATAATTGGGATGAGAAAATGTGCAGATCTCACAGAATCTCTCCAATAATTGGGATGAGAAAATGTGCAGATCTCAGAATCTCTCCAATAATTGGGATGAGAAAATGTGCAGATCTCAGAATCTCTCCAATAATTGGGATGAGAAAATGTGCAGATCTCAGAATCTCTCCAATAATTGGGATGAGAAAATGTGTAGATCTCAGAATCTCCCTAGTAATTGGGATGATAAAATGTGCAGATCTCACAGAATCTCCCTAATAATTGGGATGAGAAAATGTGCAGATCTCACAGAATCTCCCTAATAATTGGGATGATAAAATGTGCAGATCTCACAGAATCTCCCTAATAATTGGGATGAGAAAATGTGCAGATCTCAGAATCTCTCCAATAATTGGGATGAGAAAATGTGCAGATCTCAGAATCTCTCCAATAATTGGGATGAGAAAATGTGCAGATCTCAGAATCTCTCCAATAATTGGGATGAGAAAATGTGTAGATCTCAGAATCTCCCCAGTAATTGGGATGATAAAATGTGCAGATCTCACAGAATCTCCCTAATAATTGGGATGAGAAAATGTGCAGATCTCACAGAATCTCCCTAATAATTGGGATGATAAAATGTGCAGATCTCACAGAATCTCCCTAATAATTGGGATGAGAAAATGTGCAGATCTCAGAATCCCCCCAATAATTGGGATTGGTCAGAAAATGTCAATAATCCCATTCAAAGCCTCAAAAGAGAAACTCTTGCTGCCAACAATCCTTGTCCAGCGAGATCCGCGCACCCCGACAGCTGTGCCTATGGATGGCCATGGAGTACTGTGGTGGCAAGTCCCTGCAAGACATTTACAATGTCACCCAGACAGCCCTTAAAGAATCCGTCATCGCTTTTGTTTGTCGGGAGTCCCTGCGTGCCCTGGCGCACATGCACAGCCTGCACCGGCTGCACCGCGACATCAAAGGAGCCAATATATTGTTAACTATGGAGGGCGCGGTTAGCTGGCCGACTTTGGCATTGCCGCCAGATTACTGCTACACTTGGCAAACGGATGTCCTTTATTGGCACGCCTTATTGGATGGCACCTGAGGTACATAACTCGCTGTACTTTGCATTGACAATCTTCGTGGAACCTATCTGATCTAAGTAGATGGTCGCTGAAACCTACCAGAGCGGCAGCTGACTCCCTAAACCTACCCAGAGCGGCAGCTGACTCCCTAAACCTACCCAGAGCGGCAGCTGACTCCCTAAACCTACCAGAGCGGCAGCTGACTCCCTAAACCTACCCAGAGCGGCAGCTGACTCCCTAAACCTACCCAGAGCGGCAGATAACTCCCTAAACCTACCCAGAGCGGCAGATAACTCCCTAAACCTACCCAGAGCGGCAGATAACTCCCTAAACCTACCTAGAGCGGCAGATAACTCCCTAAACCTACCTAGAGCGGCAGATAACTCCCTAAACCTACCCAGAGCGGCAGATAACTCCCCAAACCTACCCAGAGCGGCAGATAACTCCCTAAACCTACCCAGAGCGGCAGATAACTCCCTAAACCTACCCAGAGCGGCAGCTGACTCCCTAAATCTACCCAGCGCCTCTTAACTTACTTGGCTGCAGGTGGCGGATGTCAGACGGACCGGCGGCTACAACGAGCTCTGCGACGTCTGGTCGGTAGGCATCACCGCCATCGAGTTGGCCGAACTGGAGCCGCCCTTGTTCAGCCTGCCACCGATGAAGGCCCTGCAGGCCATCGCCAGCCGCGGCTACCGCCAGCCCACTTTGCGCCGCCGGGCCGCCTGGACTGAAAGCTTTCACAGCTTCCTGTGCGCTGCGCTGCGGCTGAATCCCAGGTGATTTGGCGCTGAGTTTCTTGAAGCATGGTCTCATTAACATCTGCCCTATCTACTCAGCACAATCTGCCCTATCTACTCATCATCTTCATATCTGCCCCATCTACTCGGCATCATCTGCCCCATCTACTCGGCATCATCTGCCCCATCTACTCGGCATCATCTGCCCCATCTATACTCAGCATCATCTGCCCCATCTACTCATCATCTTCATATCTGCCCCATCTACTCGGCATCATCTGCCCCATCGACTCGCATCATCTGCCCCATCTACTCGGCATCATCTGCCCCATCTACTCGGCATCATCTGCCCCATCTACTCGGCATCATCTGCCCCATCTATACTCAGCATCATCTGCCCCATCTACTCATCATCTTCATATCTGCCCCATCTACTCGGCATCATCTGCCCCATCGACTCGGAATCATCTGCCCCATCTACTCGGCATCATCTGCCCCATCTACTCGGCATCATCTGCCCCATCTACTCGGCATCATCTGCCCCATCTATACTCAGCATCATCTGCCCCATCTACTCATCATCTTCATATCTGCCCCATCTACTCGGCATCATCTGCCCCATCGACTCGGCATCATCTGCCCCATCTACTCGGCATCATCTGCCCCATCTACTCGGCATCATCTGCCCTATCTATACTCAGCATCATCTGCCCCATCTATACTCAGCATCATCTGCCCCATCTACTCAGCATCATCTGCCCCATCTACTCAGCATCATCTGCCCCATCGACTCGGCATCATCTGCCCCATCTACTCGGCATCATCTGCCCCATCTACTCGGCATCATCTGCCCCATCTATACTCAGCATCATCTGCCCCATCTACTCAGCATCATCTGCCCCATCTACTCAGCATCATCTGCCCCATCTACTCAGCATCATCTGCCCTATCTGCCCTATCTACTCTGCATCATCTACCCTATCTACTCATCATCTTCATATCTGCCCCATCTACTCTGCATCATCTGCCGCATCTACTCTTCATCATCTGCAGGCACCGGTCCTCTGCCGCGCAGCTGCTGCAGCACCAGTTCATTGCCGCACCCGGTCTTGGCGAGCACCTGACGGTTGCATTGCTGCGCGAATTTCAAGACGTCTGCTCTCAACGCCGGGCCAATGTTCAACACCTGCTGCAGATGCCGGCTAGACAGTCGCCTAGGCAGCCTCATCCGCAGCCTCCGCCGTTGCGAACGCCGCCGCCTCAGCAACAACAGCAGTTGCCTAGCAACCAAGCTACATCCAGTATTACCGATAATTCACCAGCGCAGGCGCCGAAATCGCAGGAGAAACCGAATTTCAGCCCGTCTGTTCACCAGCCTCTGCGGCGGAAACCTGTAAGGGTGGGGAGATTAGACCCTGCTGTTATTTACTACTCTTAGTAGGAGCTTTATTGAATGACTTCGATGCTTTATATGTTTAAAAATTGATTCCGGAAACAAAGCAGGTTTTCGGTATGATTTCGGGCAGAATATGCTGAGTAGATGATGGGACAGAAGATGCTGAGTAGATAATGAGGCAGATAATGCTGAGTAGATGATGGGACAGAAGATGCTGAGTAAATAAGGTTGATGCCGACTAAACGAACACCCTGCAGTACACAATGCACTAACTGCACTAATTTTCCTTCGCACGTCCCGTTAGGTCGCTCCGCCTTCCCGGCCTCCGCCGCCCCGTACGTCGCCCGCCGCACCTCCCGCCTCCCCGCATTCGTCGGTGCCGTGGATGGGCGCCGGCCTGGTGCAACTGTTCGACACCTGCCCGCTGAAGATCAACTGCTGCGCCAGGTGGAATGGCAGCGGAGGCGCCGGCCAAGATGATGACTCGCTTCTTCTGCTAGGCGCTAACGAGGGCCTGTACTGCATGAGCCTCAGCCAGCTGCACGAGTCCGTCATGGTGCAGCTGCTGCCAATGCGCTGCATCTGGCTGGATGTGTATCGCGATGTGGTGACCGCAGCCTGCGGCCGGCACCCCCGCCTGTACCGGTTGGACCTGCCGGCCCTGATCAGTCAGCAGCAGTCCAAGCAGCCTCGACTGCTGCTGGGCCGGGCCAGGTCAGCTGCGGTTGCCAAGGTGCCCAGCACCAAAGGCTGCATCCGGGCGGCTGCGCGCTGCCACCCGGCCACTGGGCAGCGCTGGCTGGTCTGCGCCCTGCCTGACTCCGTCGTGCTGCTCCGCTGGGATCCCGGCAGGCGGAGGTTCAATCCGTGCCGACTGGTCCGGCCAGCTGAGATGCCGCAGCCGCTGCTCACGCTGGAACTGCTAACCCGGCCCGATAAGGAGCTGCCGTTCGCCTGCCTTGGCGCTATGGGCAGCAATTCTTTACTGGCTACTGATAGCAGCAGCAGCAGTAGTATAGTGAGGTTTCACCTGCTAGAATTTGAACGAGCCGATTGTGATATACAGCTGCTGCCAGTGCCCGATCTGGGCTACCGTCGAATTCATCCTGGTTATGGCCATCTAAACCTGGAGGAGCTCGGCCTGGTGCACCTTGAACAGCTGGGCTCTCGCAGCGTGCTGCTCTGCCACGGCCGTCTGGCCATTTTGCACCGTCTGGACACCGGCCGCGCATGCAGCTTCGGCGACTCCTCCGAGGCTGCTGACGGCCGTATCGAGTTTCCGTTTGTTGTTGAGGCCGCACAGCCGCTTGCCGACAGTCTGCTGGCTTTTCACTGTCACGGATTTCAGGTGCGGACCCTGCTCAGCACTACATTCTCAGATCCCATCTCTTTCTCAAATCCCATTTCATTCTCAGATCCCATCTCATTCTCAGATCCCATCTCTTTCTTCAAATCCCATTTCATTCTCAGATCCCATCTCTTTCTCAAATCCCATTTCATTCTGAGATCCATCTCATTCTCAGATCCCATCTCATTCTCAGATCCCATCTCATTCTCAGATCCTATCTCATTTTCAGATCCTATCTCTTCCTCAGATCCTATATCATTCTCAGATCCTATCTCATTCTCAGATCCTATCTCATTTTCAGATCCTATCTCATTCTCAGATCCTATCTCATTCTCAGATCCTATCTCATTCTCAGATCCTATCTCATTCTCAGATCCTATCTCATTCTCAGATCCTATATCATTCTCAGATCCTATATCATTCTTAGATCCTATATCATTCTTAGATCCTATCTCATTCTCAGATCCTATTTCATTCTCAGATCGTATCTCATTCTCAGATCGTATCTCATTCTCAGATCCTATCTCATTCTCAGATCCTATCTCATTCTCAGATCCTATATCATTCTCAGATCCTATCTCATTCTCAGATCCTATCTCATTCTCAGATCCTATATCATTCTCAGATCCTATCTCATTCTCAGATCGTATCTCATTCTCAGATCCTATCTCATTCTCAGATCCTATCTCATTCTCAGATCGTATCTCATTCTCAGATCCTATATCATTCTCAGATCCTATCTCATTCTCAGATCCTATATCATTCTCAGATCCTATCTCATTCTCAGATCATATCTCATTCTCAGATCATATCTCATTCTCAGATCCTATCTCATTCTCAGATCGTATCTCATTCTCAGATCCTATCTCATTCTCAGATCCTATCTCATTCTCAGATCGTATCTCATTCTCAGATCGTATCTCATTCTCAGATCGTATCTCATTCTCAGATCGTATCTCATTCTCAGATCGTATCTCATTCTCAGATCCTATCTCATTCTCAGATCCTATATCATTCTCAGATCCTATCTCATTCTCAGATCCTATATCATTCTCAGATCCTATCTCATTCTCAGATCATATCTCATTCTCAGATCCTATCTCATTCTCAGATCCTATCTCATTCTCAGATCGTATCTCATTCTCAGATCCTATCTCATTCTCAGATCCTATCTCATTCTCAGATCCTATCTCATTCTCAGATCGTATCTCATTCTCAGATCCTATCTCATTCTCAGATCCTATCTCATTCTCAGATCCTATATCATTCTCAGATCCTATCTCATTCTCAGATCCTATCTCATTCTCAGATCCTATCTCATTCTCAGATCCTATCTCATTCTCAGATCCTATCTCATTCTCAGATCCTATCTCATTCTCAGATCCTATCTCATTTTCAGATCCTATCTCATTCTCAGATCCTATCTCATTCTCAGATCGTATCTCATTCTCAGATCCTATCTCATTCTCAGATCCTATCTCATTCTCAGATCCTATCTCATTCTCAGATCCTATCTCATTCTCAGATCCTATCTCATTCTCAGATCCTATCTCATTCTCAGCTCCCACCTTAATCTCCCCTTTCTTAGATCCCTTACGCGGCCTCCCATTTCCCAGATCCCACCCTAATCGCCCTCTTCCCAGATCCTATTTCTAGCCCGATTTTCCCAAATTTGCAGGCCCGAGCCTGGCAGACAGGCGAGGTGGTTCAAGACGTGACGGACCAGTCCCACGTGTACCGGTTCCTCGGTTTTGCCGGCCGCAGCGCCGTGCTTGAGCGCCGGCCAGTGTCCGACCCCATGGCCAGCTGTGACATCGTCATGGTGATTGGGCACATTGCCGATGGGTCAGAGAGACTCTAGCTGCCTGCTTTCTTGGCTATTTCTTCGAATTCTACGAATCTGTTATAGGGATCATCTGGTAATTCTTAAGGACTAGGGATTTGGGATCGATAACTTCGCATGAGGATTTGGGATCATCAACTGACGTAGGGATTTCGAGTCTGACAAATTTAGGACCTGTGATGACGGAACTTTGAGATCTGACTAAGATTGGGATCTATGACTAAGATTGGGATCTATGACTAAGATTGGAATCTGTGACTAAGATTGGGATCTGTGACTAAGATTGGGATCTGTGACTAAAATTGGGATCTGTGACTAAGATTGGGATCTGTAACTAAGATTGGGATCTGTGACTAAGATTTGGGATCTCTGACTGAGATTTGGGATCTCTGACTAAGATTGGAATCTGTGACTAAGATTGAGATCTGTGACTAAGATTGGGATCTGTGACTAAGATTGGGATCTGTGACTAAGATTGGGATCTGTGACTAAGATTGGGATCTGTGACTAAGATTGGGATCTGTGACTAAGATTGGAATCTGTGACTAAGATTCGGATCTGTGACTAAGATTCGGATCTGTGACTAAGATTCGGATCTGTGACTAAGATTTGGGATCTCTGACTGAGATTTGGGATCTGTGACTAAGTTTTGGGATCTCTGACTGAGATTTGGATCTGTGACTAAGATTGGGATCTGTGACTAAGATTGGGATCTGTGACTAAGATTTGGGATCTCTGACTGAGATTTGGGATCTGTGACTAAGATTTGGGATCTCTGACTGAGATTTGGGATCTGTGACTAAGATTTGGGATCTCTGACTGAGATTTGGGATCTGTGACTAAGATTTGGGATCTCTGACTGAGATTTGGGATCTGTGACTAAGATTGGGATCTGTGACTAAGATTGGGATCTGTGACTAAGATTTGGGATCTCTGACTGAGATTTGGGATCTGTGACTAAGATTTGGGATCTCTGACTGAGATTTGGGATCTGTGACTGAGATTTGGGATCTGTGACTAAGATTGGGATCTGTGACTAAGATTTGGGATCTCTGACTGAGATTTGGGATCTGTGACTAAGATTTGGGATCTCTGACTGAGATTTGGGATCTGTGACTAAGATTGGGATCTGTGACTAAAATTTGGGATCTCTGACTGAGATTTGGGATCTGTGACTTAGATTTGGGATCAATAATTCTAAGTGTGAATTTATAGTTTGAAGATTTCCTAGTTGATTTAAAAAGATGTAATAACCGTTTTGCTCAATCATATTTTTGTAAGTTTATTATATTAGCAGTTTTAAAAGAGTACTTTTTCCTCTGTATAGCTTGCCATTACTATTCCACTACTTTCGTAGTTTCGTGTTTAATAAATATTCAGTACTTTAAATACGACACCTGAACCCGAGTTTATGACTGTTCTACGTCTCGTAATATTGTTTTAAAAGATCAGGTTTAACGTTGGCTGCTAACTATTTTTTCATTATTTTGTCTACTATACTGAGTGCCTTTTATATTACTGTAAGTAGCAAACTGTGCCTGGGTTACTCGCTTCATTTCAGTTCCTTTCCATAGACATTGCCTTGGATTTTTCTTGTTATTATTTTATTTCAATTGAATTTATTGTTATAATTTTTACACCTGGTAAATTTTGAATGCATTCTCAGTAACCGCCTGCTTGTTAAAAATTGTTTGTCTACTAGTTGTCTTGTTTGTTTTATCTTAGAGATACTAGAATAACTAGCTATGTCCCTCGCTGAAAATACGCGCTCATCTACTCTTCAGTAGCAAAATTAGCGTTTTGCCTTTCTAATAGTAAAATACGAAAGTTTGTTAAATTTTACAATTTAAAGTTTTTTAAATTTAAAAAAAGTTTTTGAAGCTGCACCCAAATCCAGTGCGTGTCCATAGCGAGCGAGATAAAACAGGGGCCTGCTCCCTAGGCTGAGTTTCGTCCGTCTGACTTTGACCTCTCTCCTTACCGCTCTCTCATTGGCTGAGCTAGACTGGGCCTGCCCCTTCTAGGCTGAGTTTCGTCCGTCTGACTTTGACCTCTCTCCTTACCGCTCTCTCATTGGCTGAGCTAGATTGGGCCTGCTCCCTAGGCTGAGTTTCGTCCGTCTGACTTTGACCTCTCTCCTTACCGCTCTCTCATTGGCTGAGCTAGACTGGGCCTGCCCCTTCTAGGCTGAGTTTCGTCCGTCTGACTTTGACCTCTCTCCTTACCGCTCTCTCATTGGCTGAGCTAGATTGGGCCTGCTCCCTAGGCTGAGTTTCGTCCGTCTGACTTTGACCTCTCTCCTTACCGCTCTCTCATTGGCTGAGCTAGATTGGGCCTGCTCCCTAGGCTGAGTTTCGTCCGTCTGACTTTGACCTCTCTCCTTACCGCTCTCTCATTGGCTGAGCTAGACTGGACCTGCCCTTTCTAGGCTGAGTTTCGTCCCCGGTCCATCTTAGGTCCACTTGTGTACATCGAAGTTAAATCCTTGTTCATTATTAACCCCATATGCTCCTGAGGCCGCAAACCCCGAGAAAGGAAAGGAATTTCAACTGCCACGTTAAATTCAAGTGAACCTGCGCAGACAAACTACTGAAAAATGAGTAGGTGCTTTGCTTTTTCACGACATTAATTGCGAAGGACATGTCTACACGCAGTTATTCTAGAATCTGTAGTTTGTGCTTAAAAGATATATTTTTCTTTTACTTACAGTGCCTGCACACTAGTTGTACTGAGTTGGTATTTTTATGCGGCAGAATTCAGTAGTTGCTCTGTTAGAGTTTGATGTTACTATTTTATTTATATTAATAATGATAAAAGTCGGTGACACTTTCAATTTGTTTATTCTAGTTTTAATGACTTAAATGACAACGAAATGACGAGTTCGCATTGAGGTTCTTGCGCAAGTTTTTAAAAAAATGCTTTTATAACTTGAAACAAAGGCTATCTGTGCCTTTAGTCTCTTGTTCTCTTACAGCTTGATTATATCTATTGTAGTTTCTCATAAGCTATCTCATGGCTTCTCATAGTCACTCATGGCTTCTCACAGTCACTCTCACGGCTTCTCATAGTCACTCTCTCACGGCTTCTCATAGTCACTCTCTCATGGCTTCTCATAGTCACTCATGGCTTCTCATAGTCACTCTCACGGCTTCTCATAGTCACTCTCTCACGGCTTCTCATAGTCTCTCTCTCACGGCTTCTGATAGTCACTCTCTCACGGCTTCTCATAGTCACTCTCTAATGGCTTCTCACAGTCACTCTCACGGCTTCTCACAGTCCCTCTCACGGCTTCTCATAGTCACTCTCTCACGGCTTCTCATAGTCTCTCTCATGGCTTCTCATAGTCTCTCTCACGGCTTCTCATAGTCTCTCTCATGACTTCTCATAGTCTCTCTCACGGCTTCTCATAGTGTCTCACGGCTTTTCATAGTCTCTCATGGCCTCTCAGTCTCTCACGGCTTCTCATAGTCTCTCTCACGGCTTCTGATACATAGTCCCTCTTTAAAATCCCTCTTAGAATTATTCACCGTATTTCTCATCATTTCTCATAGAGCCTCTCATAATCCTCGTCCGATCGAGTTGCTCACATGGAATCATAGAGTTTCTTCATAGTAACCGCGCAGTTCCCCAAACTCTTAGTCAGACTATTGACAGCTAGAGTTATAATCCCGCCTGCAGACTCCCATCTCCACTCCCATATAGGCTATTCATTTTGACTGGGAATTCGCTGAGAGCAAATTTAATTTGAGAGACAAAGTGGATTGATTGAGCGGTAGATTGGGATTCTGGGGGAAAATGTGTGAGGCTGAGAATGTTGGCGGCAGCGAAAATGGGAACATTTCCTATGGGGGATTAATGCGAACAGCTGCGGTAAGGCCTTTTTCGAGCTGTAAATCCCTGTAATAGTTACAGCCTAGTAGGTGAGAGTTACTCAGTCGATAAGCCGCACTAATCCATAATGTGATGCTAATGAGATGCTATAAGCAAGTCTTTAAAGTACATCCCAGTTCTCAGCTTTGTTTATTTAAGTGTCGCATGATGACGCATGTACTTTTTGAAATAATTTATTGCAATATATTGATACGCGTATTTCGCAAATACTTTATTATAGAATATTTTAGAAAACCAGATAATATATCAGTGTTGTAGAATGATCAGCTGTATTTTACAGTTTACATTTTTATAGAATGACATGCATTAAATGGGGCTTTACCATAGACATCTGAAATAGAATATAATCCTTCAAGAAATGAACTTCTGGAAAGATTGCTGAGAGCTGTAACCAGAGAAGCAGGAAAAAGAAAGAGAAGCAGGTGATCGCGCCACACAAAAGGATGGCAAAAAAAGGCGCCACCCCACCCCCCTCCCCCAAGTCACTGAATCCCCCCCTAGTCGCTGAATCCGCCTCCCTAGTGCAGTAAAGCCCCCGCGACCGCCACCAGTCCTCTGAATCCGCCTCTTGCCCCTAGTCCACTCAATCCGCCCCCGTAGTCCAGTCAATCCGCCCCCGTAGTCCAGTCAATCCGCCCCCGTAGTCCACTGAATCTGCCCCCCCCCTAGTCCCTGAATCCGCCCCCCCCCTCCTAGTCCACTGAATCTGCCTCCTAGTCCATTGAATGCGCGCCCCCTTCACAGGTTCACCTCTTCGCCTCTGTTCCTCACTTTAGCAATTCTATGACAACTACTTTGGCGCCATGGTCCTTTTTGGTGCCGGCGCCCCCAATAAAAAATCCTGGCTAAGCATCTGACTGTAGCAAGGAAGCGAAACTGGACTGACCATTTCAAAAATCCATCAAACTCTGATTTGAAAGCAGTTGTTTTTATTCAAGACTTATTTTATCGCTAGCTAACTGAAATTTAAAGCTGCATTGGGCCTAGCCATTAAGTTAATTGATTTATATAAAATAGAAGAGATACATGAGGTGCATAGGTGCGGGTACATAAGGAGGTTGCAGTCTCAAAAAATGCATCACGAACTCTGACTTCTGGTGGTGACTGCAGTGGATCGACAGAGAAAGTTAGTAGCGAGAAGGGCGCAACGCTTACTGATCGTGTGCTTTCACAGAAGACTGGTTTACTTGGGCAAAATGCACCAGGTTTACCATAGACAAAAGGGGGACCGTAGCCCAGTGGTCTGGCGCGGCTCTCTGATGTGCCAGCGGCCCAGGCTCGATTCTAAGTGCAGTCACATTGGTTTAATTGCGTCTAAATTTGAATCTCTCGGCTTGGCTCTGCTCGTGCAATTAACACCCTTGAGGGCCAACCCCAAGTCACAGTGAAGTGTACATGCCTAACCATGAATAAAGTTAGGACCGCTGTACACGTACTCCTATGAGGTGTGTGCCTACTCAGGGGAGTCGGTGGAATGGGCAGTAATGTCTCTCGCCGGTTGTGCGACAATGTCGCTTAAAGTGCGCCAGGGTGCACACAGCCCCCTGCCTCTAAAAAAGGATTTAGGTGAGAACCTGAAGACTTCCTCAATAATGCATCTTTTAACGAAAACCAGCCTCGTGTAAAACCGCAGGACCAGTCTAATATGCATGGATGGCTCGTAGATCAGCTACGCTCGTATTAAAGCAGGGGTCGGCAAACTCCGGCCCACGGAACAAATTTCTCGGGTCCTTTGCAACTTCACAATAGCATCTTTTGTCCGCCTAAGGTTTGTGTCTCTTCTTAGCTCTCTCAGCCTTCTCTCCTCTCTTCTCTCCGCTCCCTTCTCTCCTCTCCCTTCTCTCCTCTCCCTTCTCTCCGCTCCGCTCCCTTCTCTCCGCTCCGCTCCCTTCTTTCCTCTCTCTTCTCTCCTCTCCCTCCTCTCCCCTCTTTCCGCTCCCTTCTCTCCGCTCCGCTCCCTTCTCTCCGCTCCGCTCCCTTCTCTCCGCTCCGCTCCCTTCTCTCCTCTCCCTTCTCTCCGCTCCCTTCACTCCTCTCCCTTCTTTCCGCTCCCTTCTCTCCGCTCCACTCCCTTCTCTCCTCTCCCTTCTCTCCTCTCCCTTCTCTCCTCTCCCTTCTCTCCTCTCCCTTCTCTCTTCTCCCTTCTCTCCTCTCCCTTCTCTCCTCTCCCTTCTCTCCGCTCCGCTCCCTTCTCTCCTCTCCCTTCTCTCCTCTCAGTTCTCTTCGCTCCCTTCTCTCCGCTCCCTTCTCTCCTCTCCCTTCTCTCCGCTCCGCTCCCTTCTCTCCTCTCCCTTCTCTCCTCTCCCTTCTCTCCTCTCCCTTCTCTCCTCTCCCTTCTCTCCTCTCCCTTCTCTCCTCTCCCTTCTCTCCTCTCCCTTCTCTCCTCTCCCTTCTCTCCTCTCCCTTCTCTCCTCTCCCTTCTCTCCTCTCCCTTCTCTCCTCTCCCTTCTCTCCGCTCCTCTCCCTTCTCTCCTCTCCCTTCTCTCCTCTCCCTTCTCTCCTCTCCCTTCTCTCCTCTCCCTTCTCTCCTCTCCCTTCTCTCCTCTCCCTTCTCTCCTCTCCCTTCTCTCCTCTCCCTTCTCTCCTCTCCCTTCTCTCCTCTCCCTTCTCTCCTCTCCCTTCTCTCCTCTCCCTTCTCTCCTCTCCCTTCTCTCCTCTCCCTTCTCTCCTCTCCCTTCTCTCCGCTCCGCTCCCTTCTCTCCTCTCTCTTCTCTCCTCTCCCTCCTCTCCCCTCTTTCCGCTCCCTTCTCTCCGCTCCCTTCTCTCCCCTCCCTTCTCTCCTCTCCCTTCTCTCCGCTCCCTTCTCTCCTCTCCCTTCTCTCCTCTCCCTTCTCTCCTCTCCCTTCTCTCCGCTCCCTTCTCTCCTCTCCCTTCTCTCTTCCCCTTCTCTTGTGCCTCTATTATCTCCCCTCTCCCATTTTCTCCTCTATTCCATCTTCTCTTTCCCTTCCTCATGCGCTAGATTAATAGATCTCCATCTGGCCCTCTGAGGTAAAAAGTTTGCCGACTCCTGCATTGAAGTCACCTCAGCCAGCAGGCAGGTAGCACTCGCTTCCCGGCACCTGCGGCACCGCATGCTGAACCAACGCGGCATTGAGGCGGTAGGCATTCTCCTGGCTAATCCGCCGGCGCTCCTGCACCTCCGACAGGTAGCGCTCCGCCCGCCGGTCCGCCTTGGACGAAGCGTACCTGGTGCAGTAGGCCACCAGCACTATGAACCCCACCAGGCCTACGCAGAAGAACACGATCACGAAGACGAATTCGCCGCCGCTGCCACCGACGACGATCCCTTCGCCGACAAGGTCAGTCTCGGACGGCGTCGGCGCTCTGTCGGCTGAATCTGCTGACTTCCTGTCGGTTGGCGCAGCTACGAGTTGCTGCCCGGTGCAGCATGCGATTGTCGACCAAACCAGCAGGTGACACAGTAGGCAGCGCGTCGGGGCCGGATACCGCTTCATCAGAACTACCGGTGTCTGCTCTGACTGCGAAGAAATTGCGTCAGATTATTTATTGAGATCCTCGTTATTAGTTGGGTTGATGAATAGGGCCTCGAAATTACACACTTCTCCTTACCTATACAATCCATTAGAACAAGCATACATACAGGAAAAGACGCGTCCGTACGATATTAGGCACTTGTAAGAGAAATTAACAACTTCGTAGAAGAAAATCAAGCATGCGCCCCTTACAAAGAGTTAGCTCGTAACGATACTTACAAAGATTCCAGAAAGATGAAGATTAAAAGACTTTTTAAAAAAGAATAAATGCCACTGGGAAGATTAAGTGCCAGGTGGAACGATTAAGCGCCACTTAGAAAGATTAAGCGCCATTTAGAAAAATTAAGCGTCACCTACAATGATTAAGCGCCACTTAAATAGATTAAGCGCCCGATATAATGATCAAGCGTCCCATAGAATGATTAAAGCGTCCCATAGAATGATTAAAGCGTCTCATAGAATGATTAAAGCGACCCATAGAATGATTAAAGCGTCTCATAGAATGATTAAAGCGTCCCATAGAATGATTAAAGCGTCCCATAGAATGATTAAAGCGTCCCATAGAATGATTAAAGCGTCCCATAGAATGATTAAAGCGTCCCATTGAATGATTAAAGCGTCTCATAGAATGATTAAAGCGTCCCATAGAATGATTAAAGCGTCTCATAGAATGATTAAAGCGTCCCATAGAATGATTAAAGCGTCCCATAGAATGATTAAAGCGTCGCCTAGAATGATCAAGCACCCCTACTGATAAATGAGACACCCAAGTCATGGGATTAGGCCCCCAACTAGAATTATTAAAAATATTACAAATTACCAATCCGCTAACCGGCTCTCTATAAGTGTTTGCTACTCTGGCTAAATTTGAGCCTACATTGGCGGGGTTATGCATTTGTACTAATCTGACTGTTGGTTCATGATGGCCCTTATTCATCAGAGCTATCGTTTGTGCCGCTAAGCCGCTAAGCATCGCGTGAGTATCAGTGTAAACCTAGGCTGAGCTCTAGTTAATCTCTATCACTCGGAAGGGGTGGGCGGGCAGTCAGCTCAATGTAGGAGGATCAAATGAGACAGTTATTGAGATGACATACTTATAGGACAGAAAATCAGATATTTCACAGAGAAAGAGAGGCATAGAGGAATTGACCTCTGTTGTTAATCCATATGTTTGAATCTCTTTGTAGCTTCGCATGGCATGGCTTAGGAAACAGGAGCTCTGAATGTAATTCAGGAAGTAGAAGTTCGGGATTGCGGGTGAGACAGAGAGCTGAGTAGGTTAGACAAGAGAACAGTGTGGGTGAGACAAGAGAACAGAGCGGGTGAGACAAGAGAACAGTGTGGGTGAGACAAGAGAACAGAGCGGGTGAGACAAGAGAACAGTGTGGGTGAGACAAGAAAGCAGATAGGGTGAGACAAGAGGGCAGAGCGGGTGAGACAAGAGAGCAGAGCAGGTTAGACAAGAGAGCAGAGTGGGTGAGACAACAGGGCAGAGCGGGTGAGACAAGAAAGCAGATAGGGTGAGACAAGAGGGCAGAGCGGGTGAGACAAGAGAGCAGAGCAGGTTAGACAAGAGAGCAGAGTGGGTGAGACAACAGGCAGAGCGGGGAGACAACAGGCAGGGCAGAGTGGATGAGACAACATGGCAGAGCGGGTGAGAGACAACACGGCAGAGCGGGTGAGACAAGAGGGCAGAGATAGTGAGACAAGAAAGCAGAGCGGGGAGACAAGAGGGCAGAGTGGATGAGACAACAGGGCAGAGCGGGTGAGAGACAACGCGGCAGAGTGGGTGAGACAAGAGGGCAGAGAGGGTGAGACAAGAAACCTGAGCGGGGAGACAAGAGGGCAGAGAGGGTGAGACAAGAAAGCAGAGCGGGGAGACAAGAGGGCAGAGTGGATGAGACAACATGGCAGAGCGGGGAGACAACACGGCAGAGCGGGTGAGACAAGAGGGCAGAGAGGGTGAGACAAGAAACCTGAGCGGGGAGACAAGAGGGCAGAGTGGATGAGACAACATGGCAGAGCGGGTGAGAGACAACGCGGCAGAGTGGGTGAGACAAGAGGGCAGAGAGGGTGAGACAAGAAACCTGAGCGGGGAGACAAGAGGGCAGAGAGGGTGAGACAAGAAACCTGAGCGGGGAGACAAGAGGGCAGAGAGGGTGAGACAAGAAACCTGAGCGGGGAGACAAGAGGGCAGAGAGGGTGAGACAAGAAACCTGAGCGGGGAGACAAGAGGGCAGAGAGGGTGAGACAAGAAACCTGAGCGGGGAGACAAGAGGGCAGAGAGGGTGAGACAAGAAACCTGAGCGGGGAGACAAGAGGGCAGAGAGGGTGAGACAAGAAACCTGAGCGGGGAGACAAGAGGGCAGAGAGGGTGAGACAAGAAACCTGAGCGGGGAGACAAGAGGGCAGAGTGGATGAGACAACATGGCAGAGCGGGTGAGAGACAACGCGGCAGAGTGGGTGAGACAAGAGGGCAGAGAGGGTGAGACAAGAGGGCAGAGAGGGTGAGACAAGAAACCTGAGCGGGGAGACAAGAGGGCAGAGTGGATGAGACAACAGGGCAGAGCGGGTGAGACAACACGGCAGAGCGGGTGAGACAAGAGGGCAGAGAGGGTGAGACAAGAAACCTGAGCGGGGAGACAAGAGGGCAGAGTGGATGAGACAACAGGGCAGAGCGGGTGAGAGACAACACGGCAGAGCGGGTGAGACAAGAGGGCAGAGAGGGTGAGACAAGAAACCTGAGCGGGGAGACAAGAGGGCAGAGTGGATGAGACAACATGGCAGAGCGGGTGAGAGACAACGCGGCAGAGCGGGTGAGACAAGAGGGCAGAGAGGGTGAGACAAGAGGGCAGAGAGGGTGAGACAAGAAACCTGAGCGGGGAGACAAGAGGGCAGAGTGGATGAGACAACAGGGCAGAGCGGGTGAGAGACAACACGGCAGAGCGGGTGAGACAAGAGGGCAGAGAGAGTGAGACAAGAAACCTGAGCGGGGAGACAAGAGGGCAGAGTGGATGAGACAACAGGGCAGAGCGGGTGAGAGACAACACGGCAGAGCGGGTGAGACAAGAGGGCAGAGAGGGTGAGACAAGAAACCTGAGCGGGGAGACAAGAGGGCAGAGAGGGTGAGACAAGAGAACAGAGCGGGGAGACAAGAGGGCAGAGCGGTGGGACAGATGCTGTGCAAAAAACATGTATTTTAAAAATTAACACAACCCTTGCACTCGCGGAAAAGTTTTCCTCGTGCAGTTCTGAGCCTAAATAACAGCAAAATAAGTCTCGCACTCTATGCACCGCCGTTGCTTCCCACTTGGTAGAGAAATTCATCCCTAACAGCTCAGAAAGCAGCAGTGGCAGCAACTCTGCCAGCCTGTTTATCCCTTAGACCCCATCCCCCCCCCACTGTTCGATCCTCAAACCCTTGAGTTGGCCCCACGGCCTGTCTCATGCTTGGTCTATCGGAAAAGGAAAGAAAAAAGGATATATAGAATAGATCGAGAGCAGCTCCGCATGGGGAAGAAATAAGGGGAGAGTGGGAGCTCGGGTCCAAGAGCAACTTTGCAGTAACTATGGGGGGCGGGCCTTCCTGCGACCGGCACATTGGGAATGAGGAGATGTAGCCCAGCGGTCTTGGATTCTGTTATAGTAGGGACTGAGGCTTGAAACCCATCGCGATGCTTGGTTGAGCAATCGAGAGATTGGGGCCGCTTCATCAGGAGAGAGAGAGAGGCTGAGATGCTTAGAGAGAGGAGACGGAGAATCTATTCAACTACAAAATAAGACTATGGAGATTCTGGTCATCAATTGTATCGCTGTATACTTTTCCCGAAATTAACCCTAGCAGTCCTTCCAGTGATCAATGCAAACCTAGAAAGCTACAAATACATTCAGAAGGGCACAAATACATTCAGAAAGCCACAAATACATTCAGAAAGCCAAAAATACATTCAGAAAGCCACAGATACATTCAGAAAGCCACAAATACATTCAGAAAGCCTCAAATACATTCAGAAAGCCACAAATACATTCAGAAAGCCACAAATACATTTAGAAGGCCCACAAATACATTTAGAAAGCCACAAATACATTTAGAAGGCCCACAAATACATTTAAAAGACGATAGCTAACTAAAGTACAAGTCCAAGGTAGAAGTCAAAATATTCTTACATTGATTGACATTGGATAACTTTTTCGCAATCAAATGCACATGGCTGCCAATAAGGTGTGTATCAAATTCCACATATCGGCTTGGAAATATGCAGGGTGTACAGTGCTGGGGAGTGAGAGGACAGCTGAGGGTTGGAACAGGGCTGGAGTGGCGCATTCTGCCACTTCTCACGCCATTTCCCCTTGTCCAACACTGCTGGTTAGCTGCATCTCAGCAAGCCAACCAAAGCTGCACTACAAAATCATTGTAGCATTGTACTCAGCGAACAGATGCCAACTCAGCAGGCTTGCTCTCCATAATGGAAAGAGTTTGGCGCTGAAAAATCTAATATACTAAAAATGAAATGCTTGGTTGCTTGCTTGTAATTGATTTTCTCCCGAACGGCTCAACCGATTTTCTTCAAACTTGCACCATTCGATCAGAAATTTTCCCGGGACGGTACATGCATATTGGCTAAGAAATTGCTCAATGTTAAAGGGATTAAATATTCGAAAAACATGCTTTTTTGCAAAGGTCAAGCAGCTCTTTCGACCTGAAATGCATTGTAAGAATGCTAGAGAAAAAACTGACTGGTTGAATTCTGATTCTGAAATAGATTGCATCACAATACACTTTATTTATCGTCTGTGTACTGGCTGAATTTGACACTCAATTGAATTGCGTCACAGCTTTGAGGGTGAAAGTATAGTGCAGTACTGAATTTATATTACGTAACCATATTGTTAGCTTTCATAGACACTGGTACTGACTTGCCTAAGAAATTGATTATGTCATAACTGCTTCGCGTGACTTTTTACTCTACCTGACTTGGTGTGAGTGTTGAATTATATAAGTGGTACAAATTCACTGATAACTTCGATGAGAGCTAGCCTAGAGCTGAGCAGACCAGACTGCTAATGCAGCGACCTGGGTTCGAATCTAAGTAGTTTAAAAGTAGTAGTGTAAAATTTTTTATTAAAAGCTTTTATTAAAGGACTAAATAAAAACACTTAGATTACTGCACTCGATAAGCTAAGGATTATTGCTCTTGGCAAACCAAGGAATACTGCACTCGATAAGCCAAGGATTATTGCTCTTGGCAAACCAAGGATTACTGCACTCGATAAGCCATGGATTATTGCTATTAATAAACCAAGGATTACTGCACTCGATAAGCCAAGGATTATTGCTATTAATAAACCATGAATTACTGCACTCGATAAGCCAAGGATTATTGCTATTAATAAACCAAGGATTACTGCACTCATAAGCCATGGATTATTGCTATTAATAAACCAAGGATTACTGCACTCGATAAGCCAAGGATTATTGCTATTAATAAACCAAGGATTACTGCACTCGATAAGCCAAGGATTATTGCTATTAATAAACCAAGGATTACTGCACTCGATAAGCCAAGGATTATTGCTATTAATAAACCAAGGATTACTGCACTCGATAAACCAAGGATTATTGCTATTAATAAACCAAGGATTACTGCACTCGATAAGCCAAGGACTATTGCTATTAATAAACCAAGGATTACTGCACTCAATAAACCAAGGACTATTGCTCTTGGCAAACCAAGGATTACTGCACTCGATAAGCCAAGGACTATTGCTCTTGGCAAACCAAGGATTACTGCACTCGATAAGCCATGGATTATTGCTATTAATAAACCAAGGATTACTGCACTCGATAAGCCAAGGATTATTGCTATTAATAAACTAAGGATTACTGCACTCGATAAACCAAGGATTATTGCTATTAATAAACCAAGGATTATGCACTTGGCAAACCAAGGATTACTGCAATCGATAAGCCAAGGATTATTGCTATTAATAAACCAAGGATTACTGCACTCGATAAGCCAAGGATTATTGCTATTAATAAACCAAGGATTAATGCACTCGATAAACCAAGGATTATTACTATTAATAAACCAAGGATTACTGCACTCGATAAGCCAAGGATTATTGCTATTAATAAACCAAGGATTATGCACTTGGCAAACCAAGGATTACTGCACTCGATAAGCCAAGGATTATTGCTATTAATAAACCAAGGATTACTGCACTCAATAAACCAAGGACTATTGCTATTAATAAACCAAGGATTACTGCACTCAATAAACCAAGGACTATTGCTCTTGGCAAACCAAGGATTACTGCACTCGATAAGCCAAGGACTATTGCTATTAATAAACCAAGGATTAATGCACTCGATAAACCAAGGATTATTGCTATTAATAAACCAAGGATTACTGCACTCGATAAGCCAAGGATTATTGCTATTAATAAACCAAGGATTATGCACTTGGCAAACCAAGGATTACTGCACTCGATAAGCCAAGGATTATTGCTATTAATAAACCAAGGATTACTGCACTCAATAAACCAAGGACTATTGCTCTTGGCAAACCAAGGATTACTGCACTCGATAAGCCAAGGACTATTGCTCTTGGCAAACCAAGGATTACTGCACTCGATAAGCCATGGATTATTGCTATTAATAAACCAAGGATTACTGCACTCGATAAGCCAAGGATTATTGCTATTAATAAACCAAGGATTACTGCACTCGATAAACCAAGGATTATGCACTTGGCAAACCAAGGATTACTGCACTCGATAAGCCAAGGATTATTGCTATTAATAAACCAAGGATTACTGCACTCAATAAACCAAGGACTATTGCTATTAATAAACCAAGGATTACTGCACTCAATAAACCAAGGACTATTGCTCTTGGCAAACCAAGGATTACTGCACTCGATAAGCCAAGGACTATTGCTCTTGGCAAACCAAGGATTACTGCACTCGATAAGCCATGGATTATTGCTATTAATAAACCAAGGATTACTGCACTCGATAAGCCAAGGATTATTGCTATTAATAAACCAAGGATTACTGCACTCGATAAACCAAGGATTATTGCTATTAATAAACCAAGGATTATGCACTTGGCAAACCAAGGATTACTGCACTCGATAAGCCAAGGATTATTGCTATTAATAAACCAAGGATTACTGCACTCGATAAGGCATGGATTATTGCTATTAATAAACCAAGGATTACTGCACTCGATAAGCCAAGGATTATTGCTATTAATAAACCATGAATTACTGCACTCGATAAGCCAAGGATTATTGCTATTAATAAACCAAGGATTACTGCACTCGATAAGCCATGGATTATTGCTATTAATAAACCAAGGATTACTGCACTCGATAGCCAAGGATTACTGCGCTTGATAAGCTTGGCTACATGTATAGGATTATTTCTATCCAGGGATGCTTGCTATTTAGGGATTCTTGCTATGTGCAGGATGCTTGCTATCTGGAAGGATGCTTCTACATTATTTGGGGTATGCTTGCTATCTGCAAGATGCTTGCTATCTGCAAGATGCTTGCTATCTGCAGATGCTTGCTATCTGGGTGGATGCTTGCTAGGAGTATTAGGGGATGCTTGCTACTGGGGGGATGCTTGCTGTCTTGGGAATATTTTCTATTTAGGGGTAATGACTAAAATTCATGAGAGCTAGCCTAGAGGTAAACAGACTAAACTGCTAAATGCAGGGACGATGGTTCGAATTTTTAGAGAGTAGAGTTTTTTTAATTAAAGCCTTTTAACGCCAAGACAAAAAAAATTATGGAAGCGTCATGTAAACAATCATACAAGCGTCATGTAAACAATCATAGAAGCGTCATGTAAACAATCATAGAAGCGTCATGTAAACAATCATAGAAGCGTCATGTAAACAATCATAGAAGCGTCATGTAAACAATCATAGAAGCGTCATGTTAAAATCATAAAAGCGTCATGTAAACAATCATACAAGCGTCATGTAAACAATCATAGAAGCGTCATGTAAAAAAATCATAGAAGCGTCATGTTAAAATCATAAAAGCGTCATAAAAAATCATAGAAGCGTCATGCAAGCAATCATAGAAGCGTAATGTAAGCAATCATAGAAGCGTCATGTTAAAATCATACAAGCGTCATGTAAACAATCATACAAGCGTCATGTAAACAATCATAGAAGCGTCATGTAAAAAAATCATAGAAGCGTCATGTTAAAATCATAGAAGCGTCATGTAAACAATCATAGAAGCGTCATGTAAACAATCATAGAAGCGTCATGTAAAAATCATAGAAGCGTCATGTAAAAATCATAGAAGCGTCATGTAAACAATCATAAAAGCGTCATGTAAACAATCATAGAAGCGTCATGTATACAATCATAGAAGCGTCATGTAAACAATCATAGAAGCGTCATGTAAAAATCATAGAAGCGTCATGTAAAAATCATAGAAGCGTCATGTAAAAAATCATAGAAGCGTCATGTAAAAATCATAAAGCGTCATGTAAAAAATCATAGAAGCGTCATGTAAACAATCATACAAGCGTCATGTAAACAATCATAGAAGCGTCATGTAAAAATCATACAAGCGTCATGTAAACAAGCATAGAAGCGTCATGAAAAAATTATAGAAGCCTCATATAAAAACTAATGAAAGTGTGTCATTTAAAAAATTAAGAAGCATCATGGAAGAATAAAAGAAGCGTAACGTAAAAATCAAAAGAAGCGTCATGTCAGACATGAAAGAAATGTCATATAAAAATTAAATGAAGCTATAGTACAGTGCTGTGCTGGGGAGAATTACTGAGACGTCAAGGCTCACAGAGAATAACTGAGATTACAGGGGGGTTTCTGAGATGTTAAAGCAAAAGTCAGAAGCTACTTCAAAGTACATGTACTTTACTTAAGTTTTTTATTGCATTCTTTGTTGGCTTGCCACGGTGGGGGGGGCGCTGATAGAAGAAGAGTCATGTAAAAATAAAAGGAGCACTATGTATACATAAAATAAAAGTCATGTCAAAGTTAAAAGATTCATTTGGGAATTGCTACGATGTCAAAGCTTGGAGGGAATCGTTATAGTGCTGTGATTCTTAAAGAAGGAATCACTTAAATGCCAAGGCTTAGGGAAGAAGAATTGCTGTGATTTCAAGGCTTTAGGTTGGGTGAAAGTTAGGTTTACGTCAGGTTTGGGTTGAGGGTTAGATTTTAGCGCGTTTCAAGGTTAACAGGGGATTTTTTAGATTTCAAGGTTTATGGGGGGCATCGCTGACATGTCAAGGCTTACGAGGGGAATCTATCTATCTATCTATAGCTGAGATGTCAAGGCTCACGGGGGAATAAATGAGATGTCAAGGCTAATGTCAGAAGCTACATGTAGTTTATTGGAAAAAAGTTATTACATTATTTGTTGGCTCCTCACGGGAGGGATCGCTGATAGAAAAAGCGTAATGTAAAAAAAAAGAAGCTTCATGTCAAAGTTAAGAGATTCATTTGGGAATCCCTACGATGTCGAGGCTTGCAGGGAATCGCTATAATGCTGTAGTAGTGCTATAGACTCTTAGAGAGAATTACTGAAATTTCAATGCTTTAGGGTTAGGGTTAGGGTTAGGGTTAGGGTTAGAAAGTAGACAGATTTTTTAAGATTTCAAGGCTTGTGGGGGGGGATTGCTGACATGTCAAGGCTTACAAGGGTACTGGTAGCGTACTGAAGCATACTGGTAGAAGTAGCTCTGAAAGAAGGCAAGTATGGTTGAATTTCAATGTCTGTTATAAAGTTCTGCACAAACATGTTTTATTGGTACATAAGCCTGGAATTAAAATGAGAATTCGATTCCTAGCCCCCCTCCCTAAGAATTTTTTTTCATTTTAAAGGATTCGTCCCTTGCTTATTGGCCACCCCGAAGGCCATTTTTTATCAAAAATGATAAAAATAATTTTTATCAAACACGTTGACATATACAGGGCTCTAAACTAAAAACTGTAAAAAGTTGATAGTTTTGTTTTACCTAAAATGCGTTATTAACGATCTCCAAAAATTCCTATTTTAAGCTTAAGCTTAAGAAAAACACTTAAAGTACTCCTGCTAAAAGGTATATTATATTTGCTGTAAAATCATTGTAGCATTGTACTCAGCGAACAGATGCCAACTCAGCAGGCTTGCTCTCCATAATGGAAAGAGTTTGGCGCTGAAAAATCTAATATACTAAAAATGAAATGCTTGGTTGCTTGCTTGTAATTGATTTTCTCCCGAACGGCTCAACCGATTTTCTTCAAACTTGCACTATTTGATCAGAAATTTTCCTGGCACGGTACATGCATCCTGGCAAAGAAATTGCTCAATGTTAAAGGGATTAAATATTCGAAAAACATGCTTTTTTGCAAAGGTCAAGCCAAATTTTCGACTTGAAATGCATTGTAAGAATGCTAGAGAAAAAACTGACTGGCTGAATTCCGATTGTGATAAAGATTGCATCACAACAAGTTGAAAACAGTGTCGAAGAAATGCACACACGACTTGAATGAAATTGCGTAACCATATTGCCAACTTAAATTGAGACTGATTCTGGCTGACTGAGAAATTGATTATGTCATAACTTTTTACTCCAATTGACTTGCTGTAAGAATTGAATTATAAGGGCCACAATTCAAGTTCTCCAATTAAAAAAGATTCAAGTTCTCCAATTAAAAAAGATAGCCCTGATGCGAACAGACTGGAATGCTAATGTAGCGACCTGGGTTCGAATCTTAGTGGTGCAAAAAAGATTTTTTTTATTAAAACACCTTAAAAACACAAAACTGCTAAACATAAAAGAAGCGCAATGTCAAACATAGAAGAGCCACCATGTCATGAACATTAAAGAGCCAACATATCGAACATAAAAGAGCCACCATGTCAAACATAAAAGAGCCAACATGTCAAACATAAAGAGCCACCATGTCAAACATTAAAGAGCCACCATGTCAAACTAAAAGAGCCAAAATGTAGAATATAAAAGAGCCACCATGTCAACCATATAAGTGACTTTATGTCAAACATAAAGAGCCACCATGTCAAACATTTAAGAGCCACCATGTAAAACATATAAGTGACTTTATGTCAAACATAAAAGAGCCACCATTTCGAACATTAAACAGCCACCATTTCGAACATTAAAGAGCCACCATTTCGAACATTAAAGAGCCACCATGTCGACCATAAAAGAGCCACTATTTCGAACATCAAAGAGCCACTATGTCAAACATTTAGGAGCCACTTTTTCGAACATTAAAGAGCCACCATGTCAAACATAAAAGAGCCAACATGTCAGACATTAAAAAGCCACCGTATCAAATATAAAAAGAGTTAGCTACCATGTAGAACAAAAAAGAGCCACCATGTCAAACATTAAAGAGCCACCATGTCAAACATAAAAGAGCCAACATGTCAATCATAAAAGAGCCAACATGTCAAACATAAAGAGCCACCATGTCAAACATATATGTGACTTTATGTCAAACATTAAAGAGCCACCATTTCGAACATTAAAGAGCCACTATTTCGAACATTAAAGAGCCACCTTGTCAAACATGAAAGAGCTATAACATGAAGAATATTAAAGAGCCACCATGTCGAACATAAAGTAGCCGCCATGTAAAATATTAAAGAGCTACCATGTTAAACATAAAAGAGCCAACATGTTAAGCATTTAAGAGCCTTCGTGTCAAACCTAGAAGAGCCACCATGTCGAACATAACAGAGCTACCATGTCAAACATTAAAGAGCCACCATGTCAAACATTCAAAAGCCATTATGTCGTACATTAAAGAGCCACCATTTCGAACATTAAAGAGCCACCATGTCGAACATAAAAGAGCCACTATTTTGAACATTAAAGAGCCACCATTTCGAACATTAAAGAGCCACCATGTCGAACATAAAAGAGCCACCATGTCAAACATTAAAGAGCCACTATGTCAAACATTTAGGAGCCACCATTTTGAACATTAAAGAGCCACTATGTCAAACATTTAGGAGCCACTTTGTCGAACATTAAAGAGCCACCATGTCAAACATAAAAGAGCCAACATGTCAGACATTAAAAAAGCCACCGTATCAAATATAAAAGAGTTACCATGTAGAACAAAAAAGAGCCACCATTTCGAACAAAAAAGAGCCACCATGCCAAACATTAAAGAGCCACCATGTAAAACAAAAGAGCCACCATTTCGAACATTAAAGAGCCACCATGTTAAACATAAAAGAGCCACCATGTAGAATATTAAAGAGCCACTACGTTGAACATTAAAGGGCCATTATACCGAACATTAACCAGCCACCATGTCAAACCTAAAAGAACCACCATGTCAACATAAAAGAGCTACCATGTCAAACATTTAAGAGCCACCATGTAAAACATTAAAGAGCCACCATTTAGAACATTAAAGAGCCACCATGTCAAACATTAAAGAGCCACCATGTTAAACATAAAAGAGCAACCATGTCGAACATTTAAGAGCCACCATGTCAAACCTAAAAGAGCCACCATGTCAAACCTAAAAGAGCCACCCTGTCGAACATAAAAGAGCTACCATGTCAAACATTAAAGAGCCACCATTTAGAACATTAAAGAGCCACCATGTCAAACATTTAAGACCCACCATATCAAACATATATGTGTCTTTATGTCAAACATTAAAGAGCCACTATTTCGAACATTAAAGAGCCACCATGTAAAACAAAAGAGCCACCATGTCGAACATTAAAGAGCCACCATGTCAAACATATATGTGACTTTATGTCAAACATTAAAGAGCCACCATTTCGAACATAACAGAGCTACCATGTCAAACAATAAAGAGCCACCATGTCGAACATAAAAGAGCCACCATGTAAAACATTAAAGAGCCACCATGTCAAACAATAAAGAGCCACCATGTCGAACATAAAAGAGCCACCATGTAAAACATTAAAGAGCCACCATGTCAAACATTAAAGAGCCACCATGTCGAACATTAAAGAGCCACCATGTCGAATATTAAAGAGCCACCATGTCGAACATTAAAGAGCCATTATGTCAAACATTAAAAGTCACCATGTTAAACATTAAAGAGCCACCATGTCAAACATTAAGGAGCCACCATGTCAAACCTAAAAGAGCCACCATGTCGAAAATTTAAGAGCCAAAATGTAGAATATAAAAGAGCCACCATGTCAACCATATAAGTGACTTTATGTCAAACATTTAAGAGCCACCATGTTAAACCTAAAAGAGCCACCATGTTAAACCTAAAAGAGCCATCATGTTAAACCTAAAAGAGCCATCATGTCAAGCATAAAAGAGCCACCATGTCGAACATATAAGGGACTTTATGTCAAACATTAAAGAGCCACCATGCCAAACATTAAAGAGCCACCATGTAAAACAAAAGAGCCACCATTTCGAACATTAAAGAGCCACCATGTTAAACATAAAAGAGCCACCATGTAGAATATTAAAGAGCCACTACGTTGAACATTAAAGGGCCATTATACCAAACATTAACCAGCCACCATGTCAAACCTAAAAGAACCACCATGTCAACATAAAAGAGCTACCATGTCAAACATTAAAGAGCCACCATTTAGAACATTAAAGAGCCACCATGTCAAACATTTAAGAGCCACCATGTCAAACATATATGTGTCTTTATGTCAAACATTAAAGAGCCACCATTTCGAACATTAAAGAGCCACCATGTCAAACATTAAATAGCCACTTTGTCGAACATTAAAGAGCCACCTTGTTAAACATTAAATAGCCACTTTGTCGAACATTAAAGAGCCACCATGTCAGACATTAAAAAGCCATTGTTTCAAACATAAAAGAGTTGCCATGTAGAACATAAAAGAGCCACCATGTCAAACATAAAATTTACACAATTTCAAACGTAAAAGTAAGCGAATTTTAAAGGAGCTGCTATAATGCTAAGGAAATTGTCGCACTAGCTACTTATTGTCTGGTGGATGCTTGCTATCTGGGGGATGCTTGCTATCTGGGGGATGCTTGCTATCTAGGGGATGCTTGCTATCTGAGGGATGCTTGCTATCTGGGGGATACTTGCTATCTGGGGGATGCTTGCTATCTGGGGGATGCTTGCTATCTGAGGGATGCTTGCTATCTGGGGGATGCTTGCTATCTGGGGGATGCTTGCTATCTGGGGGATGCTTGCTATCTGGGGGATGCTTGCTATCTGGGGATGCTTGCTATCTGGAGGATGCTTGCTATCTGGGGGATGGTTGCTATCTAGGGGATGCTTGCTATCTGGGGGATGCTTGCTATCTGGGGGATGCTTGCTATCCAAGGGTTGCTTGCTGTCTTGGGATGATTTCTTTCTGCATTGCACTTCCTTTGAGTATTTTGTCTGTTTTCTTTGTGAAGGCTTTTTTTGGCTATCTTTTTGTTACTTGTAGAGAACAGAGATTCTATACAGATGTCCCCCAACGGGGGGCGAAGATTGCTAGTCTAATATACTAAAAATGAAAATCTTGCTTGCTTGCTTGTCCTATATACTAAAAATGAGTTGTCTGTATGTGGGTAGGTATGCGATAGATTTCAGAAAAATTGGCTCAACCGATTTTCTTCAAACTTGCACCATTCGATCAGAAATTTTCCTGGGATGGTACATGCATCCTGGCTAAGAAATTGCTCAATTTTAAAGGGATTAAATATTCGAAAAACATGCTTTTTTGCAAAGGTCAAGCAGCTCTTTAAACCTGGAATGCATTGTAAGAATGCTAGAGAAAAAAACTGACTGGCTCGATTCCGATTGTGATAAAGATTGCATCACAACAATTTGAAAACAGTGTCGAAGAAATGCAAACCCGACTTGATTAAAATTGCGTAACCATATTGCTAACTTCAATTGAGACTGATACTGGCTGACTGAGAAATTGATTATGTCATAACTTTCTACTCCAATTGACTGGCTGTAAGAATTGAATTATAAGGGCCACAATTCATGTTCTCCAAATGAAAAGAGATAGCCAGATGCGAACAGATTGGAATGCTAATGTAGTGACCTGGGTTCGAATCTTAGTAGTGCAAAAAGATTTTTTTATTAAAACACATTAAAAACACAAAACTGCTAAACATACGAGCGTAAAAGAGGCACAATGTCAAACATAGAAGAGCCACCATGTTGAACATTAAAGAGCCACCATGTCAAACATTAAAGAGCCACCATGTCAAACACTAAAAAGCCACCATGTCAAACATTAAAGAGCCACCATGTCAAACACATACGTGACTACATGTCAAACATATACGTGACTCCATGTCAAACATAAAAGAGCCACCATGTAAAGCATTTACGTGACTCCATGCCAAATATATACGTGACTCCATGTCAAACACATACGTGACTCCATGTCAAACATTAAAGAGCCACCAAGTAAAAAATTAAGAGCCACTATGTCAAACATTAAAGAGCCACCATGTCAAAAATTAAAGAGCCACCATATCGAACACTAAAGAGCCACCATGTCAAACATATATGTGACTCCATGTCAAATATATACGTGACTCCATGTCACACATAAAAGAGCCACCATGTAAAACATATACATATGACTCCATAACAAACATTAAACAGCCACCATGTCGAACATTAAAGAGCCATCATGTCAAACATAAAAGAGCCACCATGTCAAACATTAAAGAGCCACTATGTCAAACATTAAAGAGCCACTATGTCAAACATTAAAGAGCCACTATGTCAAACATTAAAGAGCCACCATGTCAAACATATACGTGACTCCATGCCAAATATATACATGACTCCATGTCTAACACATACGTGACTCCATGTCAAACATTAAAGAGCCACCCTGTCGAACGTTAAAGAGCCATCATGTCAAACATTAAAGAGCCACAATGTAGAACATTAAAAAGCCACAATGTAGAACATTTAAGAGCCATGATGTCAAACATTAAAAAGCCATCACGTCAAACAATAAAGAGCCACAATGTAGAACATTAAAGAGCCACCATGTCGAACATTAAAGAGCCACAATATGTAGAACATTAAAGAGCCACAATGTAGAGCATTAAAGAGCCACAATGTAGAGCATTAAAGAGCCACCATGTAGAACATTAAAGAGCCACAATTTCGAACAATAAAGAGCCACCATGTCGAAAATTAAAGAGCCACTTTGTCAAACATAGAAGAGCCACCATGTCAAACATAGAAGAGCCACCATGTCAGACATTGGAAGCCACCGTATCAAACATAAAAGAGTTACCATGTTGAACAAAAAAGAGCCACAATGTAGAACATAAAAGAGCCACCCTGTTAAACATAAAATATACACAATTTCAAACGTAAAAGTAAGCGAATTTTAAAGGAGCCGCTATAATGCTAAAGAAATTGTCGCACTAGCTACTTATTGTCTGGTGGATGCTTGCTATTTGGGGATGCTATCTATCTTGGGGATGCTTTCTATCTGGGGGATGCTTGCTGTCTGGGGGATACTTGCTATCTGGGCGATGCTTGCTATCTGGGGGATGCTTGCTATCTGGGGGATGCTTGCTATCTGGGGGATGCTTGCTATCTGGGGTTGCTTGCTATCGGGGGTCTGGGGGATGCTTGCTATCTGGGGTTGCTTGCTATTGGGTGGATGCTTGCTATCTGGGGGATGCTTGTTATCTGGGGGATGCTTGCTATCTGGGGGATGCTTGCTATCTGGGGATGCTTGCTCTCTGGGGTTGCTTGCTATCGGGGGTCTGGGGAATGCTGGCTATCTGGGGGATGCTTGCTATCTGGGGTTGCTTGCTATCGGGTGGATGCTTGCTATCTGGGGGATGCTTGCTATCTGGGGTCTGGGGGATGCTTGCTATCTGGGGGATGCTTGCTATCTAGGGATGCTTGCTATCTGGGGGGATGCTTGCTATCTGGGGGATGCTTGCTATCTGGGGGATGCTTGCTATCTGGGGGATGCTTGCTATCTGGGGAATGCTTGCTATCTGGGGGATGCTTGCTATCTGGGGAATGCTTGCTATCTGGGGGATGCTTGCTATCTGGGGGATGCTTGCTATCTGGGGGATGCTTGCTATCTGGGGGATGCTTGCTATCTGGGGGATGCTTGCTGTCTTGCGATGATTTCTTTTTGCATTGCACTTCATTTGAGTATTTTGTCTGCTTTCTTTGTGAAGGCTTTATTTCGCTATTTTTTGTTACTTACTTGTAGAGAACAGAGATTCTATATAGATGTCCCCCAACGGGGGGCGAAGATTGCTAGTCCTATATACTAAAAATGAGTTGTCTGTATGTGTGTAGGTATGCAATAGATTTCAGAAAAAATGGCTCAACCGATTTTCTTCAAACTTGCACCATTTGATCAGAAATTTTCCTGGGACGGTACATGCATCTTGGCTAAGAAATTTCTCAATTTTAAAGGGATTAAATATTCGAAAAACATGCTTTTTTGCAAAGATCAAGCAGCTCTTTCGACCTGAAATGCATTGTAAGAATGCTAGAGAAAAAACTGACTGGCTGAATTCCGATTGTGATAAAGATTGCATCACAAGTTGAAAACAGTGCCCAAGAAATGCACACAAAACTTGATTGAAATTGCGTAACCATATTGCTAACTTAAATTGAGACTGATACTGGCTGACTGAGAAATAGATGTCTGACTTACTTTTTACTCCAAAGTATGTCTGAAGAAACTTTTTACTCCAAATGACTTGCTGTAAGAATTGAATTATAAGGGCCACAATTCATGTTCTCCAAATGAAAAGAGATAGCCAGATGCGAACAGATTGAAATGCTAATGTAGCGACCTGGGTTCGAATCTTAGTAGTGCAAAAAGATTTTTTTATTAAAACACCTTAAAAACACAACAAAACTGCTAAACATCAAAGAAGCGCAATGTCAAACATAGAAGAGCCAACATATCGAACATAAAAGAGTTACCATGTCAAACATAGAAGAGCCACCCTGTCGAACATTAAAGAGCCACCATGTCAAACATAAAAACCCACCATGTCAAACATAAAAGAGCCACCATGTCAAGCATAGAAGAGCCACCATGTCTAACATAAAAGAACCACCATGTCGAACATAAAAGAGCCACCATGTCAAACATTAAAGAGCCGCAATGTCAAACATTAAAGAGCCACCATGTCTAACATTAAAGAGCCACCATGTCTAACAGTAAAGAGCCACCATGTCTAACATTAAAGAGCCACCATGTCTAACATTAAAGAGCCACCATGTCAAACATAAAAGAGCCACCATGTCAAACATAAAAGAGCCACCATGTCAAACATATATGTGACTCCATGTCAAATAGTAAAAAGCCACCATGTCAATCATAAAAGAGCCACCATGTCGAACATAAAAGAACCACCATGTCGAACTAAAAAGAGCCACCATGTCAAACATTAAAGAGCCACCATGTCGAACATTAAAGAGCCACCATGTCCAACATATATGTGACTCCATGTCAAACATTATAGAGCCACCATGTCAAACATTAAAGTGCTACCATGTCAAACATAGAAAAGCCACCATGTCAAACATTAAAGTGCTACCATGTCAAACATTAAAGAGCCACCATGTCAAAAATTAAAGAGCCACCAAGTCTAACATTAAAGAGCCACCATGTCTAACATTAAAGAGCCACCAGTAAAAAATTATAGAGCCACAATGTCTAACATTAAAGAGCCACCATGTCGAACATTAAAGAGCCACCATGTCTAACATTATAGAGCCACCATTTCGAACATTAAAGAGCCACCATTTCAAACATTAAAGAGCTATCATTACATTAAGGTGCCACCAGGTCAAACATTAAAGAGCCACCATGTCTAACATAAAAGAGCCACCATGTCAAACATAAAAGAGCCACCATGTCTAACATAAAACAGCCACCATGTCAAACATTAAAGAGCCACCATGTCTAACATAAAAGAGCCACTATGTCAAACATTAAAGAGCCACCATGTCAAACTTAAAACAGCCATCATGTCAAACATAAAAGAGCCACCATGTCAAACATATATGTGACTCCATGTCAAACAGTAAAGAGCCACCATGTCAAGCATAAAAGAGACACCATGTCTAACATAAAAGAACCACCATGTCGAACATAAAAGAGCCACCATGTCAAACATTAAAGAGCCGCAATGTCAAACATTAAAGAGCCATCATGTCTAACATTAAAGAGCCACCATGTCTAACATTAAAGAGCCACCATGTCTAACATTATAGAGCCACCATGTCGAACATTAACGAGTCACCATGTCAAGTATATTCGTGACTCCATGTCAAACATAGAAGAGCCACCATGTCAAACATATATGTGACTCTATGTCAAACAGTAAAGAGCCACCATGTCAAGCATAAAAGAGCCACCATGTCGAACATTAAAGGGCCACCATGTCAAACATAAAATTTACACAATTTCAAACGTAAACGTAAGCGTCATGCCAATTTTAAAGGAGCCACTATAGAGCTAAGGAAATTGTAGCACTAGCTACTTATTGTATGGTAGATGCTTACTATTTGGGGATGCTTGCTATCTGGGGGATGCTTGCTATCTGGGCGATGCTTGCAATCTGGGGGATGCTTGCTATCTGGGGGATGCTTGCTGTCTTGGGATGATTTCTTTTTGCATTACACTTTATTTGAGCAGTTTGTCTGTCGTCTTTGTGAAGGCTTTATTTGGCTGTCTTTTTGTTACTTGTAGAGAACAGAGATTCTATACAGATGTCCCCCAACGGGGGGCGAAGATTGCTAGTTGGAATCTAAGGAGGACTATAGCGGTAGATTTATTACTCGTATTCTATAGAAATTCGCGTGAGCAATACTGGATTAAATAGAAGAACACGGGACGCTTATTTTGAAGGTTCAGATGAATACTACATAGATAATTGGATTGCTAACTCATACTGTTAAAATCCGTGTCTAAATCTCCCACAATAAAATCCGTGTCTAAAACTCCCACTATAAAATCCGTGTCTAAATCTCCCATCATAAAATCCGTGTCTAAATCTCCCATCATAAAATCCGTGTCTAAATCTCCCATCATAAAATCCGTGTCTAAATCTCCCATCATAAAATCCGTGTCTAAATCTCCCACATAAAATCCGTGTCTAAATCTCCCATCATAAAATCCGTGTCTAAATCTCCCATCATAAAATCCGTGTCTAAATCTCCCATCATAAAATCCGTGTCTAAATCTCCCATCATAAAATCCGTGTCTAAATCTCCCACAATAAAATCCGTGTCTAAATCTCCCACCAATAAAATCCGTGTCTAAATCTCCACAATAAATCCGTGTCTAAATCTCCCCAATAAAATCCGTGTCTAAATCTCCCACAATAAAATCCGTGTCTAAATCTCCCACAATAAAATCCGTGTCTAAATCTCCCACAATAAAATCCGTGTCTAAATCTCCCACAATAAAATCCGTGTCTAAATCTCCCATCATAAAATCCGTGTCTAAATCTCCCACATAAAATCCGTGTCTAAATCTCCCACAATAAAATCCGTGTCTAAATCTCCCACAATAAAATCCGTGTCTAAATCTCCCACAATAAAATCCGTGTCTAAATCTCCCACATAAAATCCGTGTCTAAATCTCCCATCATAAAATCCGTGTCTAAATCTCCCATCATAAAATCCGTGTCTAAATCTCCCATCAATAAAATCCGTGTCTAAATCTCCCACAATAAAATCCGTGTCTAAATCTCCCACAATAAAATCCGTGTCTAAATCTCCCACAATAAAATCCGTGTCTAAATCTCCACCAATAAAATCCGTGTCTAAATCTCCCACAATAAAATCCGTGTCTAAATCTCCACAATAAAATCCGTGTCTAAATCTCCCACAATAAAATCCGTGTCTAAATCTCCCACAATAAAATCCGTGTCTAAATCTCCCAATAAAATCCGTGTCTAAATCTCCCATCATAAAATCCGTGTCTAAATCTCCCAATAAAATCCGTGTCTAAATCTCCAATAAAATCCGTGTCTAAATCTCCCACAATAAAATCCGTGTCTAAATCTCCCACAATAAATCCGTGTCTAAATCTCCCACAATAAAATCCGTGTCTAAATCTCCCACAATAAATCCGTGTCTAAATCTCCCACAATAAAATCCGTGTCTAAATCTCCCACCAATAAAATCCGTGTCTAAATCTCCCACCAATAAAATCCGTGTCTAAATCTCCCACAATAAATCCGTGTCTAAATCTCCCACAATAAAATCCGTGTCTAAATCTCCCACAATAAATCCGTGTCTAAATCTCCCACAATAAAATCCGTGTCTAAATCTCCCACAATAAAATCCGTGTCTAAATCTCCCACCAATAAAATCCGTGTCTAAATCTCCCACAATAAATCCGTGTCTAAATCTCCCACAATAAAATCCGTGTCTAAATCTCCCACCAATAAAATCCGTGTCTAAATCTCCCACCAATAAAATCCGTGTCTAAATCTCCCACAATAGAATCCGTGTCTAAATCTCCCACAATAAAATCCGTGTCTAAATCTCCCACAATAAATCCGTGTCTAAATCTCCCACAATAAATCCGTGTCTAAATCTCCCACAATAAATCCGTGTCTAAATCTCCCACAATAAATCCGTGTCTAAATCTCCCACAATAAAATCCGTGTCTAAATCTCCCACAATAAATCCGTGTCTAAATCTCCCACCAATAAAATCCGTGTCTAAATCTCCCACAATAAAATCCGTGTCTAAATCTCCCACAATAAAATCCGTGTCTAAATCTCCCACCAATAAAATCCGTGTCTAAATCTCCCACAATAGAATCCGTGTCTAAATCTCCCACCAATAAAATCCGTGTCTAAATCTCCCACAATAAAATCCGTGTCTAAATCTCCCATCATAAAATCCGTGTCTAAATCTCCCACAATAAAATCCGTGTCTAAATCTCCCACAATAAAATCCGTGTCTAAATCTCCCACAATAAAATCCGTGTCTAAATCTCCCACAATAAAATCCGTGTCTAAATCTCCCACAATAAAATCCGTGTCTAAATCTCCCACAATAAAATCCGTGTCTAAATCTCCCATCATAAAATCCGTGTCTAAATCTCCCACAATAAAATCCGTGTCTAAATCTCCCACATAAAATCCGTGTCTAAATCTCCCATCATAAAATCCGTGTCTAAATCTCCCATCATAAAATCCGTGTCTAAATCTCCCACAATAAAATCCGTGTCTAAATCTCCCATCATAAAATCCGTGTCTAAATCTCCCACAATAAAATCCGTGTCTAAATCTCCCATCATAAAATCCGTGTCTAAATCTCCCATCATAAAATCCGTGTCTAAATCTCCCATATAAAATCCGTGTCTAAATCTCCAACAATAAAATCCGTGTCTAAATCTCCAATTATAAAATCCGTGTCTAAATCTCCCACAATAAAATCCGTGTCTAAATCTCCCACAATAAAATCCGTGTCTAAATCTCCCACAATAAAATCCGTGTCTAAATCTCCCACATAAAATCCGTGTCTAAATCTCCCATCATAAAATCCGTGTCTAAATCTCCCATTATAAAATCCGTGTCTAAATCTCCCACAATAAAATCCGTGTCTAAATCTCCCACAATAAAATCCGTGTCTAAATCTCCCACAATAAAATCCGTGTCTAAATCTCCCACAATAAAATCCGTGTCTAAATCTCCCACCAATAAAATCCGTGTCTAAATCTCCCACCAATAAAATCCGTGTCTAAATCTCCCACCAATAAAATCCGTGTCTAAATCTCCCACAATAAAATCCGTGTCTAAATCTCCCACAATAAAATCCGTGTCTAAATCTCCCACAATAAAATCCGTGTCTAAATCTCCCACAATAAAATCCGTGTCTAAATCTCCCACAATAAAATCCGTGTCTAAATCTCCCACCAATAAAATCCGTGTCTAAATCTCCCACCAATAAAATCCGTGTCTAAATCTCCCACCAATAAAATCCGTGTCTAAATCTCCCACAATAAAATCCGTGTCTAAATCTCCCACAATAAAATCCGTGTCTAAATCTCCCACAATAAATCCGTGTCTAAATCTCCCACAATAAAATCCGTGTCTAAATCTCCCACAATAAATCCGTGTCTAAATCTCCCACAATAAATCCGTGTCTAAATCTCCCACAATAAAATCCGTGTCTAAATCTCCCACAATAAAATCCGTGTCTAAATCTCCCACAATAAAATCCGTGTCTAAATCTCCCACAATAAATCCGTGTCTAAATCTCCCACCAATAAAATCCGTGTCTAAATCTCCCACCAATAAAATCCGTGTCTAAATCTCCCACCAATAAAATCCGTGTCTAAATCTCCCACAATAAATCCGTGTCTAAATCTCCCACAATAAAATCCGTGTCTAAATCTCCCACAATAAATCCGTGTCTAAATCTCCCACAATAAATCCGTGTCTAAATCTCCCACAATAAATCCGTGTCTAAATCTCCCACAATAAATCCGTGTCTAAATCTCCCACAATAAAATCCGTGTCTAAATCTCCCACAATAAAATCCGTGTCTAAATCTCCCACAATAAAATCCGTGTCTAAATCTCCCACAATAAAATCCGTGTCTAAATCTCCCACAATAAAATCCGTGTCTAAATCTCCCAATAAAATCCGTGTCTAAATCTCCCACCAATAAAATCCGTGTCTAAATCTCCCACCAATAAAATCCGTGTCTAAATCTCCCACCAATAAAATCCGTGTCTAAATCTCCCACAATAAAATCCGTGTCTAAATCTCCCACCAATAAAATCCGTGTCTAAATCTCCCAATAAAATCCGTGTCTAAATCTCCCACCAATAAAATCCGTGTCTAAATCTCCAACAATAAAATCCGTGTCTAAATCTCCAATTATAAAATCCGTGTCTAAATCTCCCACAATAAATCCGTGTCTAAATCTCCCACAATAAATCCGTGTCTAAATCTCCCACAATAAAATCCGTGTCTAAATCTCCCACAATAAATCCGTGTCTAAATCTCCCACCAATAAAATCCGTGTCTAAATCTCCCACCAATAAAAATCCGTGTCTAAATCTCCCACCAATAAAATCCGTGTCTAAATCTCCCACAATAAATCCGTGTCTAAATCTCCCACAATAAAATCCGTGTCTAAATCTCCCACAATAAATCCGTGTCTAAATCTCCCATCATAAAATCCGTGTCTAAATCTCCCACAATAAAATCCGTGTCTAAATCTCCCACCAATAAAATCCGTGTCTAAATCTCCCACCAATAAAATCCGTGTCTAAATCTCCCACCAATAAAATCCGTGTCTAAATCTCCCACAATAAAATCCGTGTCTAAATCTCCCACCAATAAAATCCGTGTCTAAATCTCCCACAATAAATCCGTGTCTAAATCTCCCACAATAAATCCGTGTCTAAATCTCCCACAATAAATCCGTGTCTAAATCTCCCACAATAAATCCGTGTCTAAATCTCCCACAATAAAATCGTGTCTAAATCTCCCACAATAAATCGTGTCTAAATCTCCCACCAATAAAATCCGTGTCTAAATCTCCCACAATAAATCCGTGTCTAAATCTCCCACCAATAAAATCCGTGTCTAAATCTCCCACCAATAAAATCCGTGTCTAAATCTCCCACCAATAAAATCCGTGTCTAAATCTCCCACAATAAATCCGTGTCTAAATCTCCCACAATAAAATCCGTGTCTAAATCTCCCACAATAAATCCGTGTCTAAATCTCCCACAATAAATCCGTGTCTAAATCTCCCACAATAAAATCCGTGTCTAAATCTCCCACAATAAATCGTGTCTAAATCTCCCACCAATAAAATCCGTGTCTAAATCTCCCACAATAAATCCGTGTCTAAATCTCCCACCAATAAAATCCGTGTCTAAATCTCCCACCAATAAAATCCGTGTCTAAATCTCCCACCAATAAAATCCGTGTCTAAATCTCCCACCAATAAAATCCGTGTCTAAATCTCCCACCAATAAAATCCGTGTCTAAATCTCCCACAATAAATCCGTGTCTAAATCTCCCACCAATAAAATCCGTGTCTAAATCTCCCTCCATAAATCCGTGTCTAAATCTCCCACAATAAATCCGTGTCTAAATCTCCCTCCATAAATCCGTGTCTAAATCTCCCACAATAAAATCAGTGTCTAAATCTCCCACAATAAATCCGTGTCTAAATCTCCCACAATAAAATCCGTGTCTAAATCTCCCACCAATAAAATCCGTGTCTAAATCTCCCACCAATAAAATCCGTGTCTAAATCTCCCACAATAAATCCGTGTCTAAATCTCCCTCCATAAATCCGTGTCTAAATCTCCCACAATAAATCCGTGTCTAAATCTCCCTCCATAAATCCGTGTCTAAATCTCCCACAATAAATCCGTGTCTAAATCTCCCTCCATAAATCCGTGTCTAAATCTCCCACAATAAATCCGTGTCTAAATCTCCCATCATAAAATCCGTGTCTAAATCTCCCACCAATAAAATCCGTGTCTAAATCTCCCACCAATAAAATCCGTGTCTAAATCTCCCACCAATAAAATCCGTGTCTAAATCTCCCACCAATAAAATCCGTGTCTAAATCTCCCACCAATAAAATCCGTGTCTAAATCTCCCACCAATAAAATCCGTGTCTAAATCTCCCACAATAAATCCGTGTCTAAATCTCCCACTATAAAATCCGTGTCTAAATCTCCCACAATAAATCCGTGTCTAAATCTCCCACAATAAATCCGTGTCTAAATCTCCTACAATAAAATCAGTGTCTAAATCTCCCACAATAAATCAGTGTCTAAATCTCCCACCAATAAAATCCGTGTCTAAATCTCCCACAATAAATCCGTGTCTAAATCTCCCTCCATAAATCCGTGTCTAAATCTCCCACCAATAAAATCCGTGTCTAAATCTCCCACAATAAATCCGTGTCTAAATCTCCCACCAATAAAATCCGTGTCTAAATCTCCCACCAATAAAATCCGTGTCTAAATCTCCCACCAATAAAATCCGTGTCTAAATCTCCCACCAATAAAATCCGTGTCTAAATCTCCCACAATAAATCCGTGTCTAAATCTCCCACAATAAATCCGTGTCTAAATCTCCCTCCATAAATCCGTGTCTAAATCTCCCACAATAAATCCGTGTCTAAATCTCCCTCCATAAATCCGTGTCTAAATCTCCCACAATAAAATCAGTGTCTAAATCTCCCACAATAAATCCGTGTCTAAATCTCCCACTATAAAATCCGTGTCTAAATCTCCCACAATAAATCCGTGTCTAAATCTCCCACAATAAATCCGTGTCTAAATCTCCCACAATAAAATCAGTGTCTAAATCTCCCACAATAAATCCGTGTCTAAATCTCCCACCAATAAAAACCGTGTCTAAATCTCCCACCAATAAAATCCGTGTCTAAATCTCCCACAATAAATCCGTGTCTAAATCTCCCACTAATAAAATCCGTGTCTAAATCTCCCACAATAAATCCGTGTCTAAATCTCCCATCATAAAATCCGTGTCTAAATCTCCCACCAATAAAATCCGTGTCTAAATCTCCCACCAATAAAATCCGTGTCTAAATCTCCCACCAATAAAATCCGTGTCTAAATCTCCCACCAATAAAATCCGTGTCTAAATCTCCCACCAATAAAATCCGTGTCTAAATCTCCCATCATAAAATCCGTGTCTAAATCTCCCATTATAAAACTCGTGTCTAAATTTCTCACCAATAAAATCCGTGTCTAAATCTCCAATTATAAAATCCGTGTCTAAATCTCCCACAATAAATCAGTGTCTAAATCTCCCACAATAAATCCGTGTCTAAATCTCCCACAATAAAATCCGTGTCTAAATCTCCCACAATAAATCCGTGTCTAAATCTCCCACCAATAAAATCCGTGTCTAAATCTCCCACCAATAAAAACCGTGTCTAAATCTCCCACCAATAAAATCCGTGTCTAAATCTCCCACAATAAATCCGTGTCTAAATCTCCCACTAATAAAATCCGTGTCTAAATCTCCCACAATAAATCCGTGTCTAAATCTCCCATCATAAAATCCGTGTCTAAATCTCCCACCAATAAAATCCGTGTCTAAATCTCCCACCAATAAAATCCGTGTCTAAATCTCCCACCAATAAAATCCGTGTCTAAATCTCCCACCAATAAAATCCGTGTCTAAATCTCCCACAATAAAATCCGTGTCTAAATCTCCCACCAATAAAATCCGTGTCTAAATCTCCCACAATAAATCCGTGTCTAAATCTCCCACTATAAAATCCGTGTCTAAATCTCCCACAATAAATCCGTGTCTAAATCTCCCACAATAAATCCGTGTCTAAATCTCCCACAATAAAATCAGTGTCTAAATCTCCCACAATAAATCAGTGTCTAAATCTCCCACCAATAAAATCCGTGTCTAAATCTCCCACAATAAATCCGTGTCTAAATCTCCCACCAATAAAATCCGTGTCTAAATCTCCCACCAATAAAATCCGTGTCTAAATCTCCCACCAATAAAATCCGTGTCTAAATCTCCCACAATAAATCCGTGTCTAAATCTCCCACTATAAAATCCGTGTCTAAATCTCCCACAATAAATCCGTGTCTAAATCTCCCACAATAAATCCGTGTCTAAATCTCCCACAATAAAATCAGTGTCTAAATCTCCCACAATAAATCAGTGTCTAAATCTCCCACCAATAAAATCCGTGTCTAAATCTCCCACAATAAATCCGTGTCTAAATCTCCCACCAATAAAATCCGTGTCTAAATCTCCCACCAATAAAATCCGTGTCTAAATCTCCCACCAATAAAATCCGTGTCTAAATCTCCCACCAATAAAATCCGTGTCTAAATCTCCCACCAATAAAATCCGTGTCTAAATCTCCCACAATAAATCCGTGTCTAAATCTCCCACAATAAATCCGTGTCTAAATCTCCCTCCATAAATCCGTGTCTAAATCTCCCACAATAAATCCGTGTCTAAATCTCCCTCCATAAATCCGTGTCTAAATCTCCCACAATAAAATCAGTGTCTAAATCTCCCACAATAAATCCGTGTCTAAATCTCCCACAATAAAATCCGTGTCTAAATCTCCCACCAATAAAATCCGTGTCTAAATCTCCCACAATAAATCCGTGTCTAAATCTCCCACAATAAATCCGTGTCTAAATCTCCCTCCATAAATCCGTGTCTAAATCTCCCACAATAAATCCGTGTCTAAATCTCCCTCCATAAATCCGTGTCTAAATCTCCCACAATAAATCCGTGTCTAAATCTCCCTCCATAAATCCGTGTCTAAATCTCCCACAATAAATCCGAGTCTAAATCCCCCCTACACAAACCAGACTTCCGCTGAGAACAGAATCTTTCACAAGCAAAAGTGCCACGAAGACAACTACTTACCGTCAATATCGAAGATGAGAGTCTGTCGGTGTTTTAGTCAACACGCTTTTAGCGATGAAGAGCTGTAAAAGGATCGATCATCTAAATGACGGGGTGAAATGCAATTTGTAATGCTCTTACTCGGGCCAGCTGCCTTTACCGTTTTGCAGGCTCGGTGCCCGCGCTGCTCCGATCCCTGATGCAGCAGATCCACTGGCAGATCCCTATCCGCCTCTTTTTACCTAGCTAGTACATACGTGTACTTTTAACAGTTGACTTCAGCCAGACGCACGAGGGCGCTGATTGGGTCCGCCCCGCTGCCAATGATGCGCCAGCCTCACTAACTAAGAGGTAACTGGCAGCCACATGCAGTTTGTTCTCGACAAGTTTCTCTATCATTTCTCTTTCTACTGACTGGTTTGTTGCTTGTGCAAACTCTATGGGCTGACACCCTAATTGTCTCACCTGAAACACCCTAATTGTCTCCCCTGACACACCCTAATTGTCTCCCCTGACACACCCTAATTGTCTCCCCTGACACACCCTAATTGTCTCCCCTGACACACCCTAATTGTCTCCCCTGACACACCCTAATTGTCTCCCCTGACACTGCACCCTAATTGTCTCACCTGACACTGCACCCTAATTGTCTCACCTGACAGACACATCCTAATTGTCTCACCTGACACTGCACCCTAATTGTCTCACCTGACACTGCACCCTAATTGTCTCACCTGACACTGCACCCTAATTGTCTCACCTGACACTGCACCCTAATTGTCTCACCTGACACTGCACCCTAATTGTCTCACCTGACACTGCACCCTAATTGTCTCACCTGACACTGCACCCTAATTGTCTCACCTGACACTGCACCCTAATTGTCTCACCTGACACTGCACCCTAATTGTCTCACCTGACACTGCACCCTAATTGTCTCACCTGACACTGCACCCTAATTGTCTCACCTGACACTGCACCCTAATTGTGATAACTTTGTTAAGCGAGGCAGAAGTGTGGAATTGCAGGAGTGAGTAAAAGGTGCTCGCTTGAGAGCTAGGCTGTTAACATTTATTATTTAGCACTGAGGTGGTGGGTGCAGACAGATTCAAACGCGCGCATGGGGTGGGGTGGAATAAAATACAATCTCTAAGCCGATCAATAACAACTCCACTGCTAGTGAGTCAACACTACAGTGCATGCAACCTATAGCAAAGTTCATCGTGTCACTATGTCACATCTCCCCCCTAAGTTAACACCCTCACTGCAGCATCAATCTGTCAGGTGGTGCTCGAACTCGAGTCGGGTAGCGCCGGGGTGCCTCGTTAGCAGAGTCAGCCGTGTCTGCCTGCGGCGAGGCTGGCGTGCCGCCAGCGTCAGGTGCCGCGCAGTCCTCGGCCGGGGTTGTGCTGCTATTCGACTCGTCCAACCCAGCGGGAGCCGCCAGCAGCTGGTCAGTGTGTCGCGCTTGCACGCCGCGCCCAGAATCGACTGTGCAGTTGCGATTGCCGGCATTGACAATGACACCTTCGGCCCAGCGGCTGCTTTCTCCTGCACGAGCAGCAGTGCTGAAATCGCGGTAGAGCACACGATCTCCAGGCTGGAACTGGCGCGCTGGCCGCTGCTGCTGAAGCTGATGCTGCTGTCGCTGTTGCATGGCCGAAGTCAACGATGGTGTCAGGAGGTCCAGCCGGCTGCGCAGCCGGCGGCCAATGAGCAGCTGACTCGGCGCGGTGCCACTGACGCTGTGCGGAGTGTTGCGATAGGCCATCAGCAGTCGTTGAAGTTGCGCGTCGGAGTGACCGCACTTACTCAGATGCCGCTTCAGCACCTGGACGAAGCGCTCGGCCTGGCCGTTAGTCGCCGGGTGGAATGGCGCCGAGAAGATGTGCCGGATGCCGTTGGAACTGACGAACTCAGCGAACTTGATCCCAAAAGGCATGCGATTGAACTGGTAGAGTCCCTTCGGCGTGTTGATCGTGACGAAGGCTTTGCTGTTTTCGGCGAGCGGAAGCTGCAGGAAGGCATTGGACAGATCGAGTTTTGTCCACTTGCAGCCGCCTCCCAGCTTGGCAAACAGGTCCTCGATCTTGAGTAGAGGGTACTGCTCGGTCAGGCACGCCGGGTTGAAAGTTTGCGTATAATCACCGCAAATCCTGACGCCGCCATCCTTCTTGACCACCAGAACGATCGGAGAGGCCCAGTCGCTGTGCTTAACCGCCGAAATGATGCCGTTGGCCTCCAGTCTCTGCAGCTCCTCGTCCACGCGCTCTCGTAGTGCATACGGAACCGGGCGGGCTTTAAAGAACCGAGGTTGGGCACCGTCGACGACGTTGAGCCGCACTTTACCGTGTCGATATTCGCCAAGTCGGTCCTCGAACACCGCAGCAAATCTCTCATGCAGGTCGCTGATGTCGCTATCGGTCGACACGGCGTGCACCTGGGCCATAATTGTCGGCCAGTCCAGCCGAAGGTGAGCCAGCCAGTCTCGTCCCAGCAGTGCCGTGTCTCCTTTGTCGACTACAAGCAGCGGTAGCTGTAGCTGCTGGGCGTTGTGCTGGACGCAGACTGTGGCTTGGCCTCGCGGATGAAAGCGTTCATTGGTGAAGGTTCGCAGAACTGCGGCCGATGGAGCCAGTTGTAGCTGAGGAAGCAACTTCTGCTGCAGCTGCTGCGGCATCAGCGTGACTGCAGAGCCGGTGTCGATGACAAACTGGCATTCCTGGCCGTTGACGAGCAGCATGACTGTCGGTCCAGCGTTGCTGCCTGTTGGTCGGACTGCGAAAATGGGCACCTGGGTGTCACACGCGCCTTCGACAGTAGGTGCCATCCGCTCCTCTTGCAGCATGTGTAGCTTGGCCTGCTTGGTAGACTGGCAGACCTTGCGGATATGGCCGACCTTGCCGCATGCATGGCACTTGGCGTCCCTGAACTTGCATGAATGACGCTCGTGGGAACCGCCACAGCTTTTGCATGAGCTGCCACCGCCACCGTTGCCGCTGCCGTTGCCGCTGCCGTTGCCGCTGCCGCCGTTGCCGCTGCCGCCGTTGTCGCTGCCGCTGACCCGATGCCCTCTGTGGTGCGCTGAAGGTGTCACCTGCTTGCGGCTACCTCTCTTGCTGACAAATTGCAGATTGGCAACGGACTCCGATGCCCTTTGTGACATCTCCAGGGACGAACGCTCTGCAGACTCCAGCGACATAGCCTTTGTTTGCAGGGATTCGAAAGTCGGCTCAACGACTTCCAGCAGCTTGGCTCGATAGGCGTCGCTTCGAAGGCCGAACAAGAGTTGGTCTCGGAGCCGCTCATTTAGCGACTCACCGAAGTTGCAGTCAGCTGACAGAGCCTGGAGCCCCGCGATGAATGCCGTGAAGCTCTCGCCTGCTTGCTGAGTTCGTTGTTGGAAACGGAACCTCGCAGCTAGCTCCGAAGGCTTGGGTGCGAAGTGCGTTGTCAGCAGCTTCTTCAGGTCAGCGTAAGACTTCTGCGCCACTTGGACCGGCTAGGACAGACTCCGCAGTGTGATGTAAGCCTCCTCTCCAATCGACGTGATCAGAGTTGCCACTTTTGCCTCATCCTTCACCTCCTTGCAGATGAAGTACTGCTCGAGACGCTCTAGGAAGATCTCGATGTTTGTAGATGGTAGCAGTTGGCCCAGCGTGGGCAGACTCGTCGCCATTGTGATAACTTTGTTAAGCGAGGCAGAAGTGTGGAATTGCAGGAGTGAGTAAAAGGTGCTCGCTTGAGAGCTAGGCTGTTCTCATTTATTATTTAGCACTGAGGTGGTGGGTGCAGACAGATTCAAACGCGCGCATGGGGTGGGGTGGAATAAAATACAATCTCTAAGCCGATCAATAACAACTCCACTGCTAGTGAGTCAACACTACAGTGCATGCAACCTATAGCAAAGTTCATCGTGTCACTATGTCACACTAATTGTCTCACCTGACAGACACACCCTAATTGTCTCACCTGACACACCCTAATTGTCTCACCTGACACTGCACCCTAATTGTCTCACCTGACACTGCACCCTAATTTTCTCACCTGACACTGCACCCTAATTGTCTCACCTGAAACTGCACCCTAATTTTCTCACCTGACACTACACCCTAATTGTCTCACCTGACACTGCACCCTAATTGTCTCACCTGACACCCTAATTTTCTCACCTGACACACCCTAATTGTCTCACCTGACACTGCACCCTAATTGCCTCACCTGACAGACACACCCTAATTGTCTCACCTGACACTGCACCCTAATTGTCTCACCTGACACACCCTAATTGTCACCTAATACCAGAAGTACGACAACATTTTGCACAATAGCATAAAAGAGCGGGCCAGTCAGATAAGATTTCAAGCTTGTAAAGCTGCAAGGCGTGCTGTGTCGCTGCGATTGACTTGTTCACAAAATTCCAAAATCTCTAAATGGAACTATGCACTTTAAAAATAACAGTTGGATTAACTGTTAAGGGGCGAGAGCAGTCTGGGATGAAAATGAAAGCTGAAGACTGCGTGTATATTGATTCATAAATAAAGGTACACTACGCTCGTATGAATGGGCCCGTGAGAAGGTCTTTACAAGTTTATATAAGCCGTTTTAAAAAGGCCGATAGGAAGAATATATTTTTTACTTACAGAGTTGTAAAAAGATCCCATTAAAGAGGCTGCTATATAGTAGGATCAAAGGCTTGAAGACAATAAACAAACCGCGAGACTGAAACTAAAAAGGACTCAACTCGACAGAACACTCAAAAAGGGGGGGGGGCGGTGTTGCATGTTATAAACAGGAGAAAACTGTCAATCATATTCTTCATGTTGAGTTCAATTAAGCTGAAGCACTATGAACTTAGACTGGTATTTGCTTACTGCAATCGGTGTGTTAATTGCATTTTGCCGCTACAGCTCACGGAAAATCGAAAAAAAATCGACTTATTTTTGAGATGGTCTCGAATCCCAGCACTAATTTCGGTCGAGAAATATGGTTGTGAAGCTGCTCGTCACATGGCTCTTCACTCGATATCGGATTCACGGTGTGAGTGCAGGCACTATAGTGAGAATAAACATGCTTGCCTGTAAGTGCTTTTACTCCATAAACCACATTATAATTTACTGAAGATTTTCCCCAGCAAGTAAACAAATGCGTAAATAGCTACTCGCATAATTAGCAATTGTTTGACTGGCACCGGAATTATTGACACAGGCAGGCAGATAGTCTGACAGACAGACAGACAGACAGACAGACAGACAGACAGACAGACAGACAGACAGACAGACACACAGACAGACAGACAGACAGACACACAGACAGACAGTCACTAAGACAGACAGACAGACAGACAGACAGACAGACATTCACTAAGACAGACACTAAGACAGACACTAAGACAGACAGACAGACAGACAGTCACTAAGACAGACACTAATACAGACAGACAGACAGACACTAAGACAGACAGACAGAAAGACAGACAGTCACTAAGACAGACACTAATACAGACAGACAGACAGACACTAAGACAGACACTAATACAGACACTAAGACAGACAGACAGACAGACACTAAGACAGACACTAATACAGACACTAAGACAGACAGACAGACAGACACTAAGACAGACACTAATACAGACACTAAGACAGACAGACAGACAGACAGACAGTCACTAAGACAGACACTAATACAGACAGACAGACAGACAGACGGACAGACGGACAGACACTAAGAAAGACAGACAGACAGACAGTCACTAAGACAGACACTAATACAGACAAACAGACAGACAGAAAGACGGACAGACACTAAGACAGACAGACAGACAGACAGTCACTAAGACAGACGACAGTCACTAAGACAGACACTAAGACAGAGAGACAGACAGACAGTCACTAAGACAGACAGACACTAAGACACTAAGACAGACACTAAGACAGACAGACAGACAGACACTAAGACAGACACTAATACAGACACTAAGACAGACAGACAGACAGACACTAAGACAGACACTAAGACAGACACTAATACAGACACTAAGACAGACAGACAGACAGACACTAAGACAGACAGACAGACAGACACTAAGACAGACATTAATACAGACACTAAGACAGACAGACAGACAGACAGACAGTCACTAAGACAGACACTAATACAGACAGACAGACAGACAGACAGACAGACGGACAGACACTAAGAAAGACAGACAGACAGACAGACAGACAGACAGACAGACAGACAGACAGACAGACAGACGGACGGACAGACAGACAGACAGACAGACAGACAGACAGACAGACAGAACTTTCTCTACTTGTTACTCAAAGCAAGTTACTTGCATTCTGACACGGAATAATGCCATTTTGATTGACACCTGTAATGCCAGTCAGAGTTGCATGATATTCACATTCATATTTCAGTTGCACTGTACCGGAAAAAGCACGCGCTGAATTGAAGAATTGACGTACGTTTTCACAGATGCAAGGAAAAACAAAGATCCCTGGCTTCCAGCGCGGTTACCCATGGCAACGACATAGAAGTTATAATTAAGCTCACAGAATCCATGGTTAGATCAAGCGGAAATGAGATGCAGCAACGTTTCACGTGCGCGTGCGCAGTTTATATAGGAAATGCCAATGAAAAAACCAAGCAGCCAGCCATTCTGTTCGCTGCTGCAACAGGCGGGAAGGAAGACAGGGACACAAGAAGGAAAAACTTTTCTGTGCATGCAAAGAAAGAACCTTTGCTTATCCGTCTCGCGGTGGGGGGTTGGGCGCGGTACACGCGAGCAACAAGTCATTAAATTGTAGCTAAGCCTTGGCTTTCCTCAATTCTCTCTCACTCTTTCGACATTCCCTTTTTCCTTCATACTCGTGTGCATGTGCTTGCTGAGACAAATTTGGGACAGGATTAAAAATTAAGAATCTCTCTTTCTCCAATTTGAGTTTGAGGAAACTTCCGCGTGGCCAAAAGACGCAATCTTGTTTCTTAGTCTTCAGGATGCTGCCATAAGCGCGAATTTTCGGTTGGGGGCTGGCAGGAAGATTGGTTCGAGTATGACGTTCAGTCAATATTCGATCGCAAACAGTAAAGACTTTTTCACACCGCCATCAAATGAGCCATTTACCTTTACCATTTTTGTTGCGCGCATCTGGACAAGGCATTTTGATGTTTTGTTGCTTCACGTAACTGCATGAAGTAAACCGGAGCTTTGTTGCTTTTTAGTTGTTGTAGCCTAAGTGGTTATAGAGCGTCGGACCATGACCTTGAGGTCGGGGGTTCGATTCCCGATCCCACTGGAACAATTTATGTCCTTGAGCAAGACACTTAACTTAAAATGGGCGCCAGCATTAGGTAGGGTAATTTAGGATGTGTGTGGCGACCCCCCCCCCAGTCCTTGGACTGAACAGCCGTACGCAGCCTTCAGATGCGCCTCGCAATAGCTGCGGCTGAGCTTTCGGCTACACATCTGCCTATTGGGGCAGGTTTAATCAATTATTATCATTTTATTATTAGCTATTAGCAGTCTATTTTATTAGACCACTCCACTAAATTAAAAGTACATGCTCGACCTGGCTTCTTTTGTCTTTCAACAGACAGCATCTGATTGAACATGTAAAATTAGTCAGGACAGCTGCGAGAGCACGCGCCAGTGAACGCTGCCGCCAGCTCATGCGAATCCGGACTGACGGAGCTGACAAGCTGGGACTTTGTAGCTCTGCCGCAAAAAGTTTAGCTCAGGGGGGGGGAGCACACAGCTCGAACTCTCCTGATGGCTGTCTTTTTTCTGCTGAAGATTTGCTCAGGAATATAAGACGATTTTTTATGGGGATTAGGAGGGTGACAGGCCAGCAGTCTGTATTAGAAGGGTGACAGCAGTCTGCGTAAGGATGGTGACAGCAGTCTGTTAGGATGGTGACAGCAGTCTGTTAAGATAGTGACAGCAGTCTGCGTAAGGATGGTGACAGCAGTCTGTTAGGATGGTGACAGCAGTCTGTTAAGATGGTGACAGCAGTCTGTGTAAGGATGGTAACGCAGACAGTAATAGGAGGGTGACAGCAGTCCATAATAGGAGGGTGACAGCAGTCTGTAATAAGAAGGTGACAACAGTCTGGGTAAGGAGGGTGACAGCAGTCTGTGTAAGGGGGTGACAGCAGTATGTAATAGGAGGGTGACAGCAGTCTGTAATAGGAGGGTGACAGCAGTCTGTTAGGAGGGTGACAGCATTCTGTGTAAGGAGGGTGACAGCAGTCTGTTAGGAGGGTGACAGCATTCTGTGTAAGGAGGGTGACAGCAGTCTAACAGCGAGTGCAGCTCCTGGAAAGCAAGGAAAGTCAGAGAAACAATCAAGGTCTGCTATTGCTATCAATAAGGCGAGCTGTTGGTTTAACAAGGTGACAAAAAGATGATTTATTTTATAATTGTGCTTCAGTCGCAGGACAGCTCACGAATTTAAACTGTTACAGGACACTTATCGGAAACAAATGAAACAAAATGCCAGTTAAAAAATGCCTATTTTAAAACACACAGATTAGCGAATAACAAACACTGGAAATTCAACTACGGTGGTGCCGCGAAGCAGATCGGCGAGGCTCTGGTTGCAGTCTATCGGGCACAGCTTGTCGCCCTGGTCAAGCCGGCACAGGCTGCAGTCCGGCTGCTGGCTCGGCCACAGGTGACGCCAGCGTTGCAAAATCTCGGACAGTCGGCTAGTGTCCGGAGCGGAGGCAAATTTTCGTCCAGTTGGAAATCGAGCCTCAACGGTCCAGTGGACTGCGGGCGCCGAACCTGACTGGCTGTTGCGCCTGCCGGCCTGCCTGAGGTGGCTGCGGTTGCACCGCCTGCGAGACATGCCGGCCGGCATGAACACCAGCTCGATGCCGCGGCTGGCGCGACAGAATGCCTGCGGCGGTTGCGGGGAGCCTAGCATGTTAGTGACAGCCTGCCTGTATGTCTGTGTGACAGTCTGCCTATCTGTGTGACAGTTGTAGTGTGAGCATCTTTTGCGTATTCTATTAGTTAGGTTTTGCATTATTGTTATTGAATTATTATTTTGCTTTAGTTTAGTCATGCGTTTTTGATGTACTGTTCTTGTTAGTTAAAATCTAAAATTGTAAACAGGTTAGAAGTTAGACGCCAATTCTCTGACTCAGCGGAGGGTTGAGTTTTCTGCGAACCCCAGCTTTGCGCGGCCAGCCAATCAGAACCGGCCTGGACCCTGGCACGCGGCAAGTTCCAATTCTACCCGGCGCCGCGGGCACAGTGCAATTCGGCTTAGCGGGCGGCCGGCCAGACGACCACCACCCGGCTTGAGGGGGGGGGGGTTGTGAGGGTTTGACTCTGACTATATATGAAAGTGTGTTTGGCAATTGGATATCACTTTTTCCCTTTCTCGCCTTCTTTCCCCGGTTCTTGGTTTTGTCCCGGTTCCCCGGCTGTTCGCCCGATCTTTTTGGTTCGCGCTTTGAGGCGCTTGAGTTCGTCACCCCCGGTCCATATTTTTGTTCCCCGCCCGACCTCTTCAGTCTTGTAGCGTAACGATTCGGCATCCTTGTCTGACGTCGTCGCTATCAAGCGCGGTTTAGATAGAGACTGTCGGATCTGATCAAGTACGCGGCCTCAATCCTGAGGGCCTCAGTGTCACACTGAAGGGCAGTGCTGATAGAATTTAGTCAGTGCTCCGTTGAACGGTCAATTCGGCAGGGCTCTCGTTGAGTATAGGTTCTGGTTTAGGCCAGGGGTTAGGAGTCTTCTCCGTGGTCGTGTTCGGTTCTTCTTCCTCTTTCTCAGCTGAGATCCGCTTGCCAGTTGCGTTATTAATTTATTATCGCTAATCGTTGTATCGTTGTTACTCGTTATCATCAGTGTCAATTTATCTGCGCCGTGAATCGTATTGAGAACCTTGTAACTTATCATAGCTTGTCAAATTAAACCGTCGATCAAGTTTAGTTATTCTTGAAATAGGATTATCACTCTCTAAATCTATTCGGTTCGTGTTCTTTCTTTTCTTGTATTGTACCTGCGGCTGTTGAAGAAGACTGGTAGGACTCGCCGACCGGCGATAGGCGATTAGGGCCAATAGCTTTAAAATCTCCGAACGCTCCAAGTAGGTTTGTCTAGGGCCTAAATAATTGCTTATCGTGCATGCTATATACATTTATTGCATCTATCACACAGTCTGCCTGTCTGTGTGACAGTCTGCCTGTGTGATAGTCTGCCTGTCTGTGTGACAGTCTGCCTGTCTGTGTGACAGTCTGCCTGTCTGTGTGACAGTCAGCCTGTCTGTGTGACAGTCACAGTCAGCCTGTCTGTGTGACAGTCTGTCTGTCTGTGTGACAGTCGTCTGTGTGACAGTCAGCCTGTGTGATAGTCTGCCTGTGTGATAGTCTGCCTGTCTGTGTGACAGTCTGCCTGTGTGATAGTCTGCCTGTCTGTGTGACAGTCTGCCTGTCTGTGTGACAGTCTGCCTGTGTGATAGTCTGCCTGTCTGTGTGACAGTCTGCCTGTCTGTCTATGTGATAGTCTGCCTATCTGTCTGTGATAGTCTGCCTGTCTGTCTGTCTGTATATCTATTGTTTCTATCTATCAATCTATCTATTATCTATCTATCTATAGAAGAATTTGAGGACCCTTGGATAATTAAAATATCGGAATTAATATCAATATCATTTTTACCTGAAGCTCTCGCTGCTGCTTGCTGGGTCCGCGGGCTCCGCTGCCACCGCCGCCAACAGGAGTGCACAGCGACTGCCGCAACCGCATCACTCGGTCTAGGCTGTGATCGACAGACTCCAGGAATCGATAGTCGCTTAATAGATTGGCATCTGTGAAGCTTTTCAATGGTACAAACTCTGTGGGATCGCGCTTGCCGCTGCACCCGGTGGCAACTTTGTGAGCTGTTGAACAGGTTAGAGAACAGGTGTGCTCAAGGCAGCCTGGGCAGGTGTATCGAGCTGCCCAAGTGTTGCAGCGCTGGCACTGGCCTAAGCGATTGCTTGCTTGTTCCATCTGTTGTTGTGGCTGTTCCATCTGTTGTTGTGGCTGTTCCATCTGTTGTTGTGGCTGTTCCATCTGTTGTTTTGGCTGTTCCATCTGTTGTTGTGGCTGTTCCATCTGCTGTTGTGGCTGTTCCATCTGTTGTTGTGGCTGTTCCATCTGCTGTTGTGGCTGTTCCATCTGTTGTTGTGGCTGTTCCATCTGCTGTTGTGGCTGTTCCATCTGTTGTTGTGGCTGTTCCATCTGCTGTTGTGGCAGTTCCATCTGCTGTTGTGGCTGTTCCATCTGCTGCTATGGCTATGATTAGCTATTTATTATATTGTATAGAAGTTTCTGGAAGGTTATAAATTAATTTGTGGATAATTTAAATGCTATAAATTCAGATTAATTAGACTGCAAGAATCTTAGAAAACTAAGACTTGAATGATCATTTCATTGGATAATTGGAACTATTGATTTGATATATGAGGGTTAGGGGTAGGCTAATAAAAATAAATATTGCCAATTTTAAAACAAGGAGAACTCTTCACTTAAGTTTTAGGGTTAGGGACTTCAGTAAATTTTTGATGCTATGTAACTGTTGACATTGTGGGCCAAAGATAGTAGGCCTATGTAGGGCTTTCAATGCAAAGGGAGATATTTAAGCCTTTGGGGTTATTTTATATCCATTTTTGGCACATTTGCTACTTGTATTTTTCAGGCACATTAAAATAATTATCTGGCACAATTTGACCCTTGGCTAGCTATAATAGCCAAAACAAAGTATTAATAACATATAAAAAATATAATCAGTTTAGATAAATAAAGTTGGCCTAAGCCAAGGGTCAGCAACCTCCAGCCTGCGGGCCAGATCCAGCCTGCAAAGACTTTCTATGTGGCCTGCAAACTTCCTTTATCTTCATTACTATAATCTGGCCTGCACCTTTATTGTAACTGCATTGTTTCATCCACAAAAGTTTTGTGCACTAAAAATGGGGAATTTCTTTTCTCAATTGCCAACTTTAATGACAAATAATAGGGAGGGGTACAAATATAGTAATGTACTAAAGAACCAGAGAGCAGATTCCAGAGGGTAAAGACCCAGGAGAGCAGATTCTGGAGAAAGACCCAAGGGGCAGATTCTAGAGGGTAAAGACCCAAGAGAGCAGATTCTGGAGAAAGACCCAGGGGGCAGATTCTGGAGGGTAAAGACCCAGGAGAGCAGATTCTAGAGAAAGACCAGGGGGCAGATTCTGGAGGATAAAGACCCAGGAGAGCAGATTCTGGAGAAAGACCCAGGGGGCAGATTCTGGAGGGTAAAGACCCAGGAGAGCAGATTCTGGAGAAAGACCCAGGGGGCAGATTCTGGAGGGTAAAGACCCAGGAGAGCAGATTCTGGAGAAAGACCCAGGGGGCAGATTCTAGAGGGTAAAGACCCAGGAGAACAGATTCTGGAGAAAGACCCAGGGGGCAGATTCTAGAGGGTAAAGACCCAGGAGAACAGATTCTGGAGAAAGACCCAGGGGGCAGATTCTGGAGGGTAAAGACCCAGGAGAGCAGATTCTGGAGAAAGACCCAGGGGGCAGATTCTGGAGGGTAAAGACCCAGGAGAACAGATTCTGGAGAAAGACCCAGGGGGCAGATTCTGGAGGGTAAAGACCCTAGAAAGTAACCGGGTCTTTCTGGATGGTAGATTCTAGAGGATAAAGACAAAGACCCAAGGAGCGGATTCTTGAAGGTAAAGACCCAAGCCCAAGGGGCGGATTCTAGAGGGTAAAGACCTAATGAGGGGGGGGCAGAGCAATCAAGAAGGGACGGAATAATTGAGGGGGCAACCTGTGGCCTATGGTCTTAAACTAAAAATCTCATCTGGCCCTCAAGTGCAAAAAAGTTGCCAACCCCTGGCCTAAGCCTTTGACTTTGGCCTTATGCCTTTATATTGCTTCAACTCATAATCTAGATAATTTTGATTGCATACTAGAATATCTCAAACTAAATTTAAAAATTTAAAAAATTGGAGTATTGATCATATTTAAAAGGTTTTAGGTCTAGTCAAAATTTTGCTTAAAAATCCCATTGTGTGATAGTAGGCCTACAACGTCTGGGCTAGGTTAGGCCTATATAACCTATAATATAGACCTAGCCAGCCAGTATAGTATAGGGTTAGGCCTAGGCTTTGCATCAGCATTAGGCCTAGGGGCCTATCTAGTCAGAAGGCATAGCATAGGCCTAGGCTAAAAAAGGCCTAGGGCTATAAAATTGATATATGATAAATGTTTACTTCGATTTTTCCTAGGGCGATTCCTACTATACGAGCCACACTGAAAGCCGCCGTATTGGTATAAGTGCCAAGTACGCAGCATATGACTTGAACTAACTCCAGCTCACGTGTAAGTAGTGTAAGTGTATAATACAACCACCACCACCATGTTTGTCGAGGTCACTGCTCTAAACTAATAAATCTAATAAAAACCTTTTAAAAACCTTTCTAACATAAATGAACAAATTCCTAATTTCACTTTTGTATTCTGTTCATTCGCTACTTTGTTAAACTAATCAATGAGTCAATGCAGTGTTTTAAATTCAAAGCACCGAACTAATTTTGGCTTTCGAGTTAAGATGATAGTAGTACCGTTTCTGTCAAAAATAGTCAACAAAAAGATATAAATGATGCATGCAATGAATACAATAAGACTAATTGTGATGAATTAGACGCTTTAGATACTATCTTTTTGTGAATCATGTTTTAGTAGGTCTACATTCATTGTTAAATGTAAAAGTAGTGTTTTTTGCTAGAAAACTAAAAAACTTCATTTTATTATTTAAAAGGGTTACATTGAGAAGAGGAGAAGCCTTTGTTAATAAAAAAATTTCAATTGTTAAGCAGTATTTAAAATACTTGTATGACTGGACTGTATTGTTTATTGCTCATGTTTTTGAACAAAAAACAAGCTAAGTTTTAGTTGCTTTTACTCACTGTTAGGTATCTTTTGTTTGCATAATTTCCTTATAGCTTATTTTAGAGGCAAAATACACTACTTCTGATACCTCAAGCCTATTTTCAGTGACATACAGGCATAAAATACAACACAGTACTGTTTTGGTCTTTGATATTGCTAATGTTAGTCAACTAATTATATTTAAAAAAATAAAACATCATTGTTTTACTCATACTTAACTCTTTATAATTGTAATGATTTAATCATATAACTTTGGTGCTTAGCTACCAATCATTTATACTAATTTTTAAATAGCTATTATATTAATTCTTATTTTCTCTATAAATTTGATTACTTAATCAAAAAAGTAGTATTTTACTGATTTTTCTTGCACTCTGATTATTTTTGCTCAAATAATTCTTGCTGTCCATGGAGCTTTTGGACATGCAGCTGGGCAGTGTGACCCAGCTAACAAGCAGTTGTCTACCAGCCGATGCCAGCTTTCAATTGGTTGGTCGAGATTCCAGCACTGAGGTCCTTCTGGCTACCATGGAGCAGACAGACACTTCGTCTATCTACCTAGCTTGCCTAGCAACTAATCGGGTGCACCTGTTAGCCAGACTGGACTGCAGCCGTGTACTATCAGCCTCGTGCAGTCGAGACCGCACAAATCTACTTGCCTCTATCCAGCTGCTTCAGCCAGCCGCCAAGGCCAACTATGCTGTTGTTTTCATTGACTGTACCAGCAGTAGCAGCAGCAGCAGCAGATCGTCAGCGACTGGAACTTTAATAGTGTTGGCGCAGCACGAGCATCCTGTCTGCTGCCGGCTGCTGCGACAATCCGCCATCAATGAGCCAGCAGTGGAGTATTTCCTGCAGATCCGCTGCCTCGGGTGGGCCATTTCAAATATTCTTTTTGACTAACCCAACCTACCTTACCACCTACCTACCTACCTACCTACCTACCTAACTGTCCACCTACCTACCTTACTTTCTACCTACGTACCCATCTATTCACCTACCTACCTACCTACCTGCCTACACACCTTCCTATACTAACAATAATATTCAGTTGTAACCACCCTGGCGCTACGCCTTCGGCGACATCGTCTCACAGATAGCGGTGAGATACCCCACATCCCAAGTATGCTATCACTAGTTTAGCGATTCCCCTGGGTAGTTTAGCGATTCCCCGTGAGTAGTTTAGCGATTCCCCGTGAGTAGTTTAGCGATTCCCCTGAGTAGTTTTGCGATTCCCCGTGAGTAGTTTGGTGATTCCCCTGAGTAGTTTAGCGATTCCCCGTGAGTAGTTTAGCGATTCCCCTGAGTAGTTTTGCGATTCCCCTGAGTAGTTTTGCGATTCCCCGTGAGTAGTTTGGTGATTCCCCTGAGTAGTTTAGCGATTCCTCGTGAGTAAGATTAGCGATTCCCCGTGAATAAGATTAGCGATTCCCCGTGAGTAGTTTGGCGATTCCCCTGAGTAGTTTAGCGATTCCCCGTGAGTAGTTTGGCCATCCCCCGTGAGTGTTTAGCAATTCCCATGAGTAGTTTAGCGATTCCCCTGAGTAGTTTAGCGATTCCCCTGAGTAGTTTAGCGATTCCCCCTGAGTAGTTTTGCGATTCCCCATGAGTAGTTTTGCGATTCCCCATGAGTAGTTTAGCGATTCTGAGCGGCCCATTCTCATTTCCCCAACACAAACGCAGCAACGGTCGTGGCACGGTAGAGCTGAAAAAATTCAACACACAATTATCGAGTCAGCATCAGCTGGATGAATCAGCTGGCAATACGGCTATGCAGCAGCTGCATCAGGTAGTCAAGAAGCACGTGATCTGCTGCCAGTACTGCCCGGTGAATCGCAGCCTGTTCCTGCTGCACATTGATTCGTTTTATGGCGACGTGCACCAGTTCACCTTCACCAGCTTGCACTGCTCAGCTAATCGGCTAGTTTACTCAATTGTGTGCACTTTCCCCATCCAGTTGAGCATCCGGGCTGGCCATCTTGGCCGGCATTTTTCTCCAGCTGTGCCTGGCGCCACCGCCCAGCAGGTGCTGGCTTACAGCTGGCAGTGCACCGGGCTGGTGGCCGGCTGCGCCATGCCGACGGCCGGCGATCATCTGGTGATGCTGGTCGATGGCTGCGCCGGCTCCGGCATCGACTGGCTGTTCAAGGCAAGTATAGCTGAAGTGCCTGGCAGTTTTGTGCTGTTGATTGCTGATTTTGGAGCTTGCTTGTGAGGATTGCTCCAGGTTGCTTGAAGAGGTGTCTTAAGGAGGTGTCTTGGGTGTCTTAAGGTGTTTTCAGGTATCTTGGGGTGTCTTCAGGTATCTTGGGGTGTCTTCAGGTATCTTGGGGTGTCGTAAGGTGTCTTGGAGTATCTTGGGGTGTCTTGAGGTGTCCTTAGGTGTCTTAATGAGGGTCTTGGGGTTGTCTTGAGGTGTCTGGAGGTATATTGAGGTGTCTTAAGATATTTTAAGGTGTCGTAAGGAAGGTCTTGGGGTGTCTTGAGGAGGTGTCTTGAGTTTTCTTGAGGTGTCTTAATTTGTCTTAAGGTGGCTCTTGAGGTGTTTTAAGGAGGGGTCTTGGGGTGTCTTGAGGTGTCTTGAGATGTCTTGAAGTATCTTAAGGAGGAGTCTTGAGGTGTCTTAAGAAGGGGTCTTAGGTTGTCTTGAGGTGTCTTGAGAAGGAAATTTGTTGAAATCTACCCTAACCCCAAACCTTCATGGCAACAGGTATTTATATTGCCGAACCGCTGCGTGTTCTCATGTTTCTGGCCAGCCAAAGAGACGCCGCAAACTCCGCTTGACAGCAACCTCAGCGACGCGGACAACAATCGACATAGCCTTCGCCTGCGCTGGTTGCTAAGCAACGGTTTCGTATTTGTTTTCATTGGCAACGCGGCTGTGTGCGTTGTGAACGCCAATCCCGGCGCGCTGCCGCTGCCGGTGACGCTGCGACTCGACTGGCCGATCTTCGGGCCGGCCGATTTGTTGCTGGACTCGCACTGCCCGGACGTCGTTGGCGGGGCCAGCGGGCTGCAGATTCTGTCGGCTGGGCGGGGCTGGCGGCCGCCGCTGCTGGTCGGCCGTTTCCCCATCAGCCGGCGGCGGTTGCTGGCCGAGCTGGCCCGGCTGAATGACGGCGGCGGGTTCGCTGCCAGACTGTTGCACCTGCTGGTGAATTCCCAGATCCTCGGGCTGTGTCAGTGCCGCCCTCCCAGATCCTTAGTTGCTGGGCCAGCCTCCCAGATCCTTAGTTGCTGGGCCAGCCTCCCAGATCCTTAGTTGCTGGGCCAGCCTCCCAGATCCTTAGTTGCTGGGCCAGCCTCCCAGATCCTTAGTTGCTGGGCCAGCCTCCCAGATCCTTAGTTGCTGGGCCAGCCTCCCAGATCCTTAGTTGCTGGGCCAGCCTCCCAGATCCTTAGTTGCTGGGCCAGCCTCCCAGATCCTCAGTTGCTGGGCCAGCCTCCCAGATCCTCGGTTGCTGGGCCAGCCTCCCATATCCTCAGTTACTGTCCCAGCCTCCCATATCCTCAGTTACTGTCCCAGCCTCCCAGATCCCAAGTTGCCTCTAGCAGTTTGCACCCTCCATCCGATCCATCCCGCCTCCAGATGAGCCTGAGGCCGGCATCCGCTGTCGCCGGCTTCTCCCCAACCGTTTCATCCGCCCTGGACTCGAATCAGCCAGCCTGGCTGCTGCTCAGGACTCTGCTGTCTAATCCGGACATCCGGATCGGCCTGGCGCTCCGCCAGCTGCTCGTGTCGCTGGTGACGCGTCGGTTGCGTCAAGAATTTCCGCAGGTCAGAGTCTGTCGATTCTGGGCTGTGAAATAACTGCAGTTAATCTCGCGGTAGTAGCAACTGCTAATAATTATAATTGATTATATCTGCACTGCCCCAATGGGCCAGATGTGCAACCGACAAGTCAGCCGCAGCTATTGCGCGGTGCATCTGAAGGCTGCGTACGGCTGTTCAGTCCAAGGACTGGGGGGGGGGGGTCACCACACACACCCTCAATTGCCTCAGCCAATGCTGGCACCCATTTTACAGCTGGTGAACTGAAGCAATGCAGAGTTAAGTGTCTTGCTCCATAACACAAAATGTTTCGAGTGTGTCGAGAATCGAACCCCCGACCTTCCAGTCATAAGTCCAACGCTCTAACCACTAGTCTAAAACCCTTGTAGGCCGCTCTGCAAACTCGGCAAGCAACTGACTAATGTCTTGAAATAGGCAATAAAAATTTACCAATTTAAATTTTCGGATCCATAAATAGTGTTTTTATGTTTAAATCATATCTCTCCCCGTGGCAGGTGCAATACCGTCTGTGCCTCGGCTGCTACGCCTCCGAACTCGCCGACCCATCGCGTCGAGGTGACCGAAGCGGCCCGGTGTTCATCGGGCCCGACCTGGCCGTTGAGACTAGCTTTGGTGAGCTTTTCGCGGACATCTCGTTTGTCGAGCGGCCTCAGTCGGAATTGAAGGTGTGCTTTTTTTAGTGGCTACAAAATTGAGCTTAAATGCTTGTAGTGATTTGCGAGCTCTGGATTACATACCTATACCTACCGACAAACCGTTTTTAGTATATGGACTAGCCATCAACGCCCCCCGTTGGGGATGCAAAAGAGAAATAAATAACTTTCTTTGAATGAACTATATGATGTTTAAAGAAAAAACAGCATCAGCCCTGAAAGCCAGTTATCTAGCCTAAGATATCAGCGTCCCCCGTGAGCTTTTTCTCCAATTGCCCCTTCTACATAGACATAATGTGCCAAAACTAGATGTAGCTTTTGACCTTGTGCAGTCATTATTGTTAGTTTAATAATAAAATTTCATCTGATAAGGAGATAAAGTAGATAAGGTATATAAATTAGATAGAGTAGATAAGATAAATACCGGTAGAGTAGACAAAGTAGAAAAGGTAGATAAGGCAGATAAGGTAGATAAAGTAGATAAGGTAGATTGCCTCTTATCTACTCCGCAGGACAGCTGCTGGCGCCGGCTGCTGGAAGGACTGTCGGCCAGCCGCGGCGGCACGGGCGCCGGGCCTCTCGGTCGGCAGGTGCTGCTCGACGCGCTGTGGCGCCGCGGCGCCGACGACGCCGGCCTGCTCTCGCCAGATGACGAAGACAACGACGACTGCATCGACGACGGCGAGGCGCTGGCAGGCGAAGCCTCCGGCTTCGAGGTCATCGAGGGGCCGGACGAAGCCGACGATTTCGGGTCGTCGATTTTGACGGCTGACCCGCTGGCCGAGTGCGCCGATTCGCGGGCCTTTCTGTCGGCCGCGCTCGATGAATCGAAGCTGCGCTTGGCGCCGAGTTTCAAATACCGGCTGTGCAGAGAGAGCCTGCCGCTGCTGCAGCCGCATCTGCCTGATCAGGCTGAGCTGGTCACCTTTCAGGTGGGTTAAGTGCGTCTGACTCAGGGGGTAGGTAGATGTGTAGGTAGGTAGAGATGTGTATTTAAAGAGGTGTAGGTAGATAGGTTTAGGTAGAGAGGTGTAGGTCCAGAGGTGTAGGTAGGTAGAGGTGTAGGTAGATAGGTTTAGGTAGAGAGGTGTAGGTAGAGAGGCGTAGGTAGGTAGAGGTGTAGGTAGAGAGGTGTTGGTAGAGAGGTGTAGGTAGGTAGAGAGGTGTAGGTAGGTAGAGAGGTGTAGGTAGGTAGAGAGGTGTAGGTAGGTAGAGGTGTAGGTAGATAGGTTTAGGTAGAGAGGTGTAGGTAGGTAGAGGTGTAGGTAGATAGGTTTAGGTAGAGAGGTGTAGGTAGGTAGAGGTGTAGGTAGATAGGTTTAGGTAGAGAGGTGTAGGTAGAGAGGCGTAGGTAGGTAGAGGTGTAGGTAGAGAGGTGTTGGTAGAGAGGTGTAGGTAGGTAGAGAGGTAGGTAGAGAGGTGTTGGTAGAGAGGTGTAGGTAGGTAGAGAGGTGTAGGTAGGTAGAGAGGTGTTGGTAGGTAGAGAGGTGTAGGTAGGTAGAGAGGTGTAGGTAGGTAGAGGTGTAGGTAGATAGGTTTAGGTAGAGAGGTGTAGGTAGGTAGAGGTGTAGGTAGATAGGTTTAGGTAGAGAAGTGTAGGTAGGTAGAGAGGTGTAGGTAGGTAGAGGTGTAGGTAGAGAGGTGTAGGTAGAGAGGTGTAGGTGGAACCTTTTCTATCTAGGTAAAAAACGTTGTTGGTAAAGTCGAACCGCAGCCATCGAGGAGGCAAGCAGTCATGCCCATTCCACTGACCTCTGACCTTACACACATACACACACAAAACGTACGCAAACGCACGCTCACACACGGTGTACAACGGCTACCCTGACTTTCTCATCGTCAGAAATGGGCCCACTCTGCAGTATTTGGATAAGTGAGATACGCGACCCTCCCGCCCCGCTGCAGAACGCACTGGAACGAACTCTCACAGCCGAGATCGGCTTCCTGTGCCGCCTGTCGCACTGGCACGCCAGAGATCCGGGCGAGTCGCTCGCCTGCCTGCAGCAGCTGGCGCTCTGTCTGTCCGAGTTCATGCCCGTGCCGGCCGGCCTGCAGCTGGCCCTCACCTGCTTGTCCATACTGGCCAGGGGTCCGGACCAGGTGAGCGACTGATTGTGGGTGATTAGTGACAGTGTTGTTTGTGACAGTTTTGTTTGTGACAGTGTTGTTTGTGACAGTTTTGTTTGTGACAGTGTTGTTTGTGACAGTGTTGTTTGTGACAGTGTTGTTTGTGACAGTGTTGTTTGTGACAGTGTTGTTTGTGACAGTGTTGTTTGTGACAGTGTTGTTTGTGACAGTGTTGTTTGTGACAGTGTTGTTTGTGACAGTGTTGTTTGTGACAGTGTTGTCGGCGACGCTGTTGGTGACGCTGTCGGTGGCGCTGTCGGTGACGCTGTCGGTGACGCTGTCGGTGACGCTGTCGGTGACGCTGTCGGTGACGCTGTCGGTGACGCTGTCGGTGATGCTGTTGGTGTCGCTGTCGGTGACGCTGTTGGTGACGCTGTCGGTGGCGCTGTCGGTGACGCTGTCGGTGATGCTGTTGGTGTCGCTGTCGGTGACGCTGTCGGTGATGCTGTTGGTGTCGCTGTCGGTACCCGCAGGTGCTGTCCCGCTTGCACCGCTGTCCGGGCTTCTACAGTTCGGACTGGCGCGTGGCCGCCTTCGCCCTGCTGCACCTGCCCGACGACGGGCCGTCGCAGGAGGCGGCGGCTGCTCGCCGACTGAAGAACCACCTGCTGGCCCGCCTGCCGAAGTCGCTGGCCCGCCGCCTGATGGAGTCGGCTGGCGCCGCGCCGCCCCAGGCACCGCTGTCTGCGGCCAGCAGGACCTCCAGCTACCGGCTGACGGTGCCAACTGCTTACTGATTACCGGCAACACTACTAGTGTCAGTAGTATATGTAGCTGCATATACTACTAACAAGGACAGCTAAATGTGCTTTCAACTTTCTGTCTATTAACGTCATTTGTACTTTTATGATCGTTACAAACTATAATTTTGGCTTAGCAATAAAATATAGCTTGTATTGCCACTATTTTGATTGTGTCTTTTTCTGAATTATTTAAAAGGTGCTCAATATAATTTTATTAATTAGATTTTACGTTGCGACTTCGGCAAAAAAGATTATTTAAATTTAAATTTAATAAATTGTCTCGACTGATTCTTTTTCGCTCCATTTCATCTGACGTCAATCGGCGGTGGTTGCTAAAAATAGAACAATCACGAGGGTCACGAGGGAAAGTGAAACATGTAAGGATATAGCTTCGGGGTTATAGAAAATCATGAGATTTTTATCGCTGCATATGCTACTTAGTAAGTAGTTACGCTAAAATATCCGATTCGCCAACTGAGCGGAGACTGGAACTTGAATTGCGAGTTTCGGGGTGTTGTTGCGTTTATGTAGGCTGCACTGGTAGTTGCTGTTTCAGGCACTAGTATAGCAGGGACTTTGTAATTCTCCTGAAGTGAAACTCGAGCCCCTGTGCTCCCCCATGGGGGCCGCTGGTGTATTATGGCTGAGATGGCGGGGGCAGCAAAGAATATTTTATTAGCGAGAGGGTATAAGCTCGCTGTTTTTTAAGTTTGGCTTTTCCTGGAAATCCCAAGATTAAATGCGAGCGCGCCCCGCAGGGTCCAGCCATCATCCTTTGGGCCAGCTGAAGAACTCAATAGTGTAAGCGATACCGGCTCGGCAAACATGTCGGGGGGGGGGCCTCCAAGAGGAAACCTTTGCCAATTGAAGCCCTTAGTGCTTGCTTAAGCCTCTACATGCGCCAGTGGCGGTCTCTGAGTTAATTCAAATTGAGCCGAAATATGATAGCAGAGGGGCGATAAGATGTATGCACTGATTTGATTTTCGCTTCTTAAGTCAATCTCGCAGTGTCCACTCGCTCAGTTTACCGTGTTGAGGGGGACGGGTGACCCCCCCCCCTGCGGACTCAAGTTCTGGGATACAGATTCAACTTCCAGCCTTCCATTGGCGACTTTCGAGGTAGGTTGAAGCTAAACAAGAAAAAATGGGTGAAAGAGTGGGTGAAAGAGTGGGTGAAAGGGTGACCGCGGAGCCAGCAATGCGGGTGAGAAAAAATGGCGGTCCCTAAGATCAAGTGGCACTACCTCAGATGAAATGGCGGTCCCTCAGATCAAGTGGCATTACCTCAGATGAAATGGCGGTCCCTCAGATCAAGTGGCACTACCTCAGATGAAATGGCGGTCCCTCAGATCAAGTGGCACTATCTCAGATGAAATGGCGGTCCCTCAGATGAAATGGCGGTCCCTCAGATGAAATGGCGGTCCCTCAGATCAAGTGGCACTACCTCAGATGAAATGGCGGTCCCTCAGATCAAGTGGCACTACCTCAGATGAAATGGCGGTCCCTCAGATCAATTGGCACTATCTCAGATGAAATGGCGGTCCCTCAGATCAAGTGGCACTATCTCAGATGAAATGGCGGTCCCTCAGATGAAATGGCGGTCCCTCAGATGAAATGGCGGTCCCTCAGATCAAGTGGCACTACCTCAGATGAAATGGCGGTCCCTCAGATCAAGTGGCACTACCTCAGATGAAATGGCGGTCCCTCAGATCAAGTGGCACTATCTCAGATGAAATGGCGGTCCCTCAGATGAAATGGCGGTCCCTCAGATGAAATGGCGGTCCCTCAGATGAAATGACGGTCCCTCAGATGAAATGGCGGTCCCTCAGATGAAATGGCGGTTTCTCAGATGAAATGGCGGTCCCTCAGATGAAATGGCGGTCCCTCAGATGAAATGGCGGTCCCTCAGATGAAATGGCGGTCCTTCAGATGAAATGGAACCCCTCAGAATAAATGGCGGTCCCTCAGATCAAGTGGCACTACCTCAGATCAAGTGGCACTACCTCAGATGAAATGGCGGTCCTTCAGATGAAATGGCGGTGCCTCAGATTAAATGGCACTCCCTCAGATGAAATGGCACTCCCTCAGATGAAATGGCACTCCCTCAGATGAAATGGCGGTGCCTCAGATGAAATTTGGGAATGCTGGAAGAGTATATCTTGTTATAAAGAATCAATATTAACACTATTCTTGAGCGCAGGGCTGCAGCGGATAGGGGACGCTTAATCACGCCGCGCATCCCGTGCAGATATATACAAAATCAATCCTTGATTCGTTCCAACGCCTTTGTTTAGGCCGACTTTTGCCGCTAATCTTCGCCGGCAACCAGCCATTTAGCTAATAAAGCTATCTGTAATCTTCTTAATTCTACCGTTCAAGATATTTACATTGGCCCAATATCAGTCAGTAGCTTTTGTCCGCAGATTCTAGCTAGTTAAAGAAAATCTGAAAATAAGTTTTCGGGTGCGGGTGGGGGCTTTTATCAACGGTTGCCCAAAGCGAGTTTCTGTTTAGCAATTCTTATCAATACGAGCTTGAAATAATAAACCATTTTGCCACCAACCTGTTCCCGTTGGGTAATTATCTGTCTAAGCTTCTCCGGTAGGACGGCAACGGTGTCAGATTGCCATGACTGATTCTGGTCCTTCAGCTTCACCAGTGGCTTCATCAATTTATTGTTGGCTTGTAGTAGTGTCTGTCTGTCTGAGTGTCTGACTGATTGTCTGTCTGATTGTCTGTCTGATTGTCTGTCTGATTGCCTTTCTGATTGCCTGTCTTAGTGTCTGTCTTAGTGTCTGTCTTAGTTTCTGTCTTAGTGTCTGTCTTAGTGTCTGTCTTAGTGTCTGTCTGAGTGTCTGTCTTAGTGTCTGTCTGAGTGTCTGTCTGTCTGTCTTAGTGTCTGTCTTAGTGTCTGTCTGAGTGTCTGTCTGTCTGTCTTAGTGTCTGTCTTAGTGTCTGTCTGAGTGTCTGTCTGTCTGTCTTAGTGTCTGTCTTAGTGTCTGTCTGAGTATCTGTCTGGGTGTCTGTCTGTCTTGTCTGTCTGAGTGTCTGTCTTAGTGTCTGTCTTAGTGTCTGTCTTAGTTTCTGTCTTAGTGTCTGTCTTAGTGTCTGTCTTAGTGTCTGTCTGAGTGTCTGTCTGTCTGTCTTAGTGTCTGTCTGTCTTAGTGTCTGTCTTAGTGTCTGTCTTAGTGTCTGTCTGAGTGTCTGTCTGTCTGTCTGTCTGTCTGTCTGTCTGTCTGTCTGTCTGTCTGTCTGTCTGTCTGTCTGTCTGTCTGTCTGTCTGTCTGTCTGTCTGTCTGTCTGTCTGTCTGTCTATCTGTCTGTCTGTCTGTCTGTCTGTCTGTCTGTCTGTCTGTCTGTCTGTCTGTCTGTCTGTCTGTCTGTCTGTCAGTCTCTCTATCTCTCTGTTTTACAGACCTCCAGCTGAGGCTTCAACAATATTGATCCAGCACTTGGCCACTGAAAGGAAGTCGCTAGGCAGCGCATCCGGCTGCGGTCGAGTTCGCCCCTTTGCACAACTGTTTCCGGGCAATTTCAATCCCTGTGATTCAATTTCTCTCTAGCGGTACACAAAAATGCTCAGATTTGAGCACTGATCTGTCGGTAATTTCAACGGACGCAGCTGTTTAGCCTGTAGGGAGGGCAGCGAATCCCATTCATTTTTATCCTCGATTTTCTTTCCCACTGTGGACTGAAACTATGCAATGAAACGAGATCGCGAACTGGGCCTGTGTTGGTTGAATTGAATTGGTAGACTAACATAAATTGAGAAGCAATATCTTCTGAAGTTTATCGAATGTTTGCTTGAATATAACCCAGACCTGCTTCAGCCCAGCTCTCTCTGTGTGTTTGGAGTGCAGCTATGATCATCTCTGGTTTATTTTGCACACGCGGCTTGGTTACGAGTATTGTCAGGAGCTTAAAATGTATTGTCAGGAGCTGTAAATCTATTGTCAGGAGCTGTAAATCTATTGTCAGGAGCTGTAAATCTATTGTCAGGAGCTGTAAATCTATTGTCAGGAGCTTAAAATGTATTGTCAGGAGCTGTAAATCTATTGTCAGGAGCTTAAAATGTATTGTCAGGAGCTGTAAATCTATTGTCAGGAGCTGTAAATCTATTGTCAGGAGCTTAAAATGTATTGTCAGGAGCTGTAAATCTATTGTAAGGAGCTGTAAATCTATTGTCAGGAGCTTAAAATTTATGGTCAGAAGCGTAAGATTTTTTTCAGGAGCTTAAAATCTATTAATCTATTGTCAGGAGCTTAAAATCTATTACTAGGAGCTTAAAACGTAATATCAAAAGCTTAAAATTTATTGTCAGGAGCTTAATCTTCCATCAGGAAGGTAAACTAGTGTGTCAGGAAAGCAAACTAGTGTGTCAGGAAGGCAAACTAGTGTGTCAGGAAGGCAAACTAGTGTGTCAGGAAGGCAAACTTGTGTGTCAGGAAGGCGAACTGGTGTGTCAGTAGTGCCAAACCTGAGCTGGCGAGCACGGAAGTTCGATGCACCCAGTGCACCAACAAAGGATAATATTATCAAATCATTTTATTGAAATTGTTTTGCCAATCCCAGCCATATGCGATAAAATTCAACCAAATGAAAAAGTCAGTTTTTATCGCAATGCTGACTGTGCGGTCTGCTGAAACGCCGCATGCCAGTCATCTCGAGTGCCTGGCGACACAGTTGGTGCTGGTTACGGCTAGCGCAGTCTCCCATTGTTACCACAGCCTGAGCAACAGCAGGGGGTCTTCGTGGCCCCCCACACCGGATCCCTTCAATTATGAAATTCGGCGAGACTCTACATCGCCTTTATTTCATTTTTTATATTAACTTTCCTCTCCCCTATTGGGATTCCAACCCCCTCCACCCGATAATGCTGATAACTTTCCTGCCCTCCCCGCCCCACATCCTTGATTTCTATCCCAAACTGCCAGGGTCTGGTGTCAATTATTGATGATAAATAACCCCCAGTTTCTGGTCAACACGTGCCAATTATCTATTGGGGGTTCGGGAGGGTCATCCGAGTCGCTATGCTGATGTCCATAAATCTGTCTCTATGCCGCATTTAGTGGCACATTATCAATTTAATTGAAAGTTTCTGTGGTTCGACTGCAGCCTTTTCTGAATTTGACTTTTGCCCGAAATCAACGAAATGAAATTTACGCCTGTGCTGATCCGAAAACTAATCCGAAACTTCACCAAACCGAAGCTTCACCAAAACTCGAAGCTTCACCAAATCGAAGCTTCGCCAACCCGAAGCTTCACCAACACGAAGCTTCACCAACCCGAAAATTCACCAAACCGAAGCTTCACCAGCCCGAAGCTTCACCAAAACCTGAAGCTTCACCAACCCGAAGCTTCACCAACCCGAAAATTCACCAAACCGAAGCTTCACCAGCCCGAAGCTTCACCAAAACCTGAAGCTTCACCAACACGAAGCTTCACCAACCCGAAGCTTCACCAACACGAAGCTTCACCAACCCGAAGCTTCACCAACACGAAGCTTCACCAAAACCTGAAGCTTCACCAACACGAAGCTTCACCAACACGAAGCTTCACCAACACGAAGCTTCACCAACACGAAGCTTCACCAAAACCTTAAGCTTCACCAACACGAAGCTTCACCAACACGAAGCTTCACCAACACGAAGCTTCACCAACACGAAGCTTCACCAACCAGGAGCTTCACCAACCCGAAGCTTCACCAAAACCCGAAGCTTCACCAAAACCTGAAGCTTCACCAACCCGAAGCTTCACGAACACGAAGCTTCAGGTTACGCTGGGTGTACGCTCCTACACATTAATACTCACAAGTGTTCACAATATACTTCTATCAGAATGTTTAACCGGCTGTAATGAGTTCGTTGAATTTATATAAATTGTCTCAACGCTTTGAATTTCAATTCACGGTCGACACCAATATGGGCCGCAGATGCCCCGCTGTAATCTGACACCAAATTGACAACAACTTGAGCAGTCTTCAAGCTTCAATTGAAAACTTAGCTCAGAGTCGGCCCTCGCTCTCGCTTATTTTATGACCAAGAGAAAGCAAACAGATGTATATTCGCTAGCGGACACAAGCACACAAAATCCCGCTTGTCTGAGCATAGCTATTGGAGTTTTTAAGATTTTGGAGAGGGAGAGAGAGAGAGAGAGAGGGAGAGAGAGAGAGAGTTAGAGAGAGAGCTGTCCGTCAAATGCCAAGTTTCAATGACTAAAGGGTTTGAAAGCTACATATGCTCGAGAGCCGTATTGACTCGAACTCAGACTGGGCCAAGTTCTGTTAAGTAGTGAAAGTTTATTTATCTGGGCTGCAACCCCCAACCAACTCTTTTCCCCTTTCTAGGGGGGGGGATGGGAAACTAGGAAAAAACCCAAGCACTGGTCATCAGGAGAGTCAAGCACAGCTTGGAGGAAGCGAAGGAAATGAAACTCTGGTCTTTCGGCCGAGCTTTCTTGGTGGGTCAGGAACGGGAAAAAGCAACTTGAAAGACAAGACTCCAGCTTCCGAGAGAGATAGAGAGAGAGTATGGAAGGATATAGGAAGCTGGGACTGCCTCATCAAAAAAAGAACCTTCAATCCCGCAGAGTCAATAGCGACCCGATGGAGAGGAGAGGCTGGAAAAGAGCTTTCTTTGTCACGCTGGGCAAACTGGCAAACAAGGGGGGGGGGTTTAGAGACCGCCGGCCGGCGGTGGTCGCAGCGGCGGCAAACGGGCTGAGCTCCTCTGGAGAATGCTGTGAGAAAGGAGGAAAAACAACAAGAAGAGTAGGAATGAAAAAAGGCACAAGAATAGAATGAGAATCAAGAGTCATAATGACTCGTGCCCGCGTGTCCTGCATCAGCATTTCCCAGGCCTACAGGAAGGGCAAGTGGTCTTGATTAGGCACAGCAACGATTCCATTGTTTGAACTTCCTTGATGCCGGATATGTGCTGCCGATTGATCCTCTTGATCTCTCGCGTGGCCACCGGCTGTGCGAATTAAATTATTCAAACATCAGACCTTTGAGACTCTTTGTCGAAAATGTAAATCCGGAATTTCTAGGAGAGCACGATTGCGAGAAGGAAACTGAGTTGCTGTCAGATATGAGAAGCGTCATGAATGAGACAATGTCTTCGATGAGAAGGGTCCTGGATGAGAATTTCCGGTCAGGGATGAGAATTACCGGTCAGGGATGAGAAGTGCCGGTCAGGGATGAGAATTTCCGGTCAGGGATGAGAATTACCGGTCAGGGATGAGAAGTGCCGGTCAGGGATGAGAATTGCCGGTCAGAAATGAGCAAGGAGAAGTGTCGTTAGGTGAAAAGTGTAGAAGATGAGATTAGTGATTTTGCTAGTAATTTTGAGAATTGTCTTTTTAAAAAGTGAAAAGCGCAAAATCCAAAAATTTTATTTTGTTATTTTCAAGCTATAGCAATGTTCCCAGCGGAGACTAGATACATATATGAAGTATTTATTCTGCCAATTGGCATAAATTGCATAATGAGATTAGTAAATTATTGTTAGTAAGTTTGCAAGATCGAGTTAATAAAGAAACAAATTGCACAAACTAATAATGATAATAAGAATGGCTAAAATTAAAAAATGAACGGCCGCGTCTCAGTCAACAACAGCATGGCAACGCAAAAAGACAAATTGTTAAAAAACTTCATAAAACAGAAACAGCTCTGACTGTGAGCTTCCATTGCTGGACTCTCATTTGTCTACTTTCATTTGTCTACTCTCATTTGTCTACTCTCGTTTGTCTACTCTCATTTGTCTACTCTCATTTGTCTTCAAAACCCGACTGCGGCGTCGTCGGTGGCGGCGGCAGCGGCAGCGACTGTGGCGGCGGCGGCAGCATGGCGGGCGGCCAGAAGCAGGGGGGCCTTGGCAGCAGGTGGTAAGGAGGCGGCAGGAACAGCTCGTGAGGCGCTCTCGGGTGCTGCTGAGACGGCGGCGGCGGCGGCGGTGGCGGCGGCGGCGGAGGCGGCTGCGAATGCGGCGGCGGCGGCGGCAGCAGCAGGTGGTGCGGAAAGTGCGGCGTCGGATGATGCGGGAAGCCGGCAGATGACAGCAGCGGGCTGTTGAAGGCAGTCGACTGGCGGCTGATGGCAGCGAGAGAAGCGATGGCCGATGAGGGAGTCAGGAGCGGCGGCGGAGTCGGCTGCCTCTGCTGCTGCGGTGGCTGCTGCTGCTGGCCGGGCCACAGTCGGGAAGCCGATGCCGGGTCAGCGGCCAGGAAGTGCTCAATGGCCTTGACAGCGTCGCCGCTGTAGTTCTGCAGGGCCAGCTCGAGCGCCTGGCGACGCTGGCTGGGGAACAGGCGCTCGAGGATTTGCAGAGAGGACAATCGGCCTGGCTTGCCTGCCGAAGTCCTGCGGCCGCTGCCCGACGCTTGATGCTCCTGCGGCGGCTTCGGCTGGGGCGGCGGCGGTTGCGAAGACGAGGTTGGTGGTTCGATCTCTTCCTCGACTTTGTCGGTGATGCAGTTGGACTCTTCGCTTGTCCATGTTGAGTCCGTTGGGCCAGTCTGCCGCTGCTGCTGCTGCCGCTGCGTTGGCGACGAGACGGCGTGTTGCAGATTTTGCTGGCTTTGCTTCTTTGTATCTTCTTCTACACTGGAGGCGCCGCTGTTTTCTGGAAAAATCAATCAGTAGATTTGGCAGCAGTTAATTCCAACAGTCTCATAGTCTGATGGAGAATTTCAGTTGGGAATTCGGATGCTGAAAGGATTTGGAAACTGTTAGAGATAGATTTTTGTCAGAGTCTGCAGGCTATGGATGAAATTTTGTTTAGAATTTGAAGTTTTGAAGTGCTGAAGGATTTTTCTTGAAGGTGGATTTTAACCGACTTGAGATTTGGGATTTTTTTGAGGAATTTAGTAGAATTTTTATTAGTCTCCATTTGTCGCTGTATCGCGGACCCAGTTGACTCAAAATTTGACTCAACTTGCGCAAACACAAATGAGAGCCGCCCTCTCTCTGCCGACTAACCGCGGGAAACCCGACACCCGCAAGCATCTGTCGTTGCAGAAGTTTTCCCAAAACCAAAAGTGTCCTGACTGAGACCGAGGCCAATCTTAACAATCTTAACTCTCATTTAGAGCTGAAAATGAATTTCTGCCCCCGAAGGAAAGTCTATTTTTCAAGTAAGAAGATCCCTCTAGACAAACACTGAGATTCTTTGGCAACCCTAAAAAAGGATATGTAGTAGGGACGGCAAGTGTTTAAACAGGGCTCGTTAAACACGTGTTTTAGCGGCCGTTCCCTTCAGTTTTCCAGAATTGAAAGAAGACTAATTTGAAAGAAATTTGCTGAACTGAGATTTCTTGTGCTTGTAAAAAATCTTCTTTTTATTATAGGGCACATTTTGAAGCAGTTAGAAGGGTTAAAAGCAAACAGACAAATTTTCAATCTCGAGTCAGACTTTCTATCGAAGCTTGTCAAATAAATTTGTGTAGCTGTCAAATCAATCAATATTTTCCCCGATCTACAATAACATTTCCCTATCGGGGTCAGCTATGAAAGATCTCAACTGCTGACTCTTGAAAAGTTTTAGGGTTGGCAACGTGCGTTTATTTCGAATATTATTGTCGGATTTGGCAAATATTAGATCCAATTGTCTCTTAACTATCGAGTGTTTGCTCAACACTGCGCTGTCTCAGTTGACAGTTGCCATGGAAACGAAGCTGACTTCGATTGCATGGTGGCTTTGAGCTTAAGCTGGGATCGTTTAGCTAGCGGCCCTTGTCTTAGTTTTGAAAGAATACTCTGAAGGGATGCTCAAGATGCAAAATAGGTATGAGCAGGCAAGTAGACATGGGGTAGATAGTGGGGTAGACTCTTGGATATACAGCAAGGTAGAGTGTGGGGTAGAAAGTGGACTAGACAGCCAGTGGGGGTAGTCAGTTAGGTGTATACAGTGGGGTTAGATCGCGAGGTAGACAGTGCGGTAGGCTAAAATAGGGTAGATAATAAAGTACACAGTGGGGTGCATAGTGGGGCAGACAATAGGTTAGACAATAGGGTAGCCAGTAGGGTAGACAGTGGGGTAGACAGTGGGGTAGACAGTGGGGTAGACAGTGGGGTAGACAGTGGGATAGACAGTGGGGTAGACAGTGGGGTAGACAGTGGGGTAGACAGTGGGGTAGACAGTGGGGTAGACAGTGGGGTAGACAGTGGGGTAGACAGTGGGGTAGACAGTGGGGTAGACAGTGGGGTAGACAGTGGGGTAGACAGTATGGTAGACAATAGGATATAGAGTGGGGTAGACAATAGGGTAGACAATAGGATATAGAGTGGGGTAGACAATAGGGTAGACAATAAGGTATAGTGGGGTAGACAATCGGGTAGAAAATAAGGTATAGTGGGGTAGACTGTGGGGTAGACTATAAGGTAGACAACAGGGCATAGAGTGCGGTAGACACGTCTCATCGACTCACCGTGCCCTCCATCCGACGAAGCCGCCGCTGCATCCGCCTCTTCATCAGCTCCGCCGTCGCAGATTCCAGCTTCCTGACCATTATCACCCTCATCATCATCATCAGCCTCCTCCAGCTGCTGCTGCATCATCGTCAGAGCGGCCGCCTGCTGGTCCATGGGCTCGCTGACGCAGTCGGAACCCCACAGCGGGCCGGAGGAGAGCACCGGCGCGCTGCCATCGGCGAAGCTGCGCAGCCCGATAGCGACGGCGTCCTCGGCGCTCTGCTGGCGTTTCAGCGCCACCTGGGCGGCCATGACTCGCTGCCGCTCGGCGATGAGGTTGCACTTGGCGCAGGCGCAGTCTTTGAACCGGCAGTGCCGCTTGTGGCCCTTCAGCCAGCTGACCATGCCGTGGTTGCGGCAGCGGGCGCACTTTGGCTTCCTGGCGCCCTTCTCCGTCACCGGGTAGATTGGCGGCTGCATCAGCTTCACCAGGGACCGGGTCAGGGCCGGGTCCATGAATGGCGCCCGGAGAGCGGCCGAGTGGGCAGGACCAGCGGCCGAGGAGGTCGGCGAAGGCGGCGGCGGCGGCCCGTGCGGCGACGATTCCATTGAAATTTGGGCAACTCAGCGAACAAAATTAGTTTTTGCTTTTTATCTCAGGCTTTCTGTCTGGTCTGTTGGAACAGAATCGGGATTGCTAAATACTGATCCCCAGCTGCTGGGATTTGCAAAACTTTCACTGTGTCCCCGCTGACCGGGGTCCAATAGGCTTAGCGGAAAGGGGGAGGGAGCAACACAGATCCCGAACCCCTCGGCCAATCCGTGATCCCTGCGCCAATCCGCCACCCGATTCCCACCCACCATGGACGGTATCCTATTTCTGACAGTCTTTAACAAAAAGGAAATCGCCTTTTTTCGTAGCGGAGCGCAGTTTTCAGGAAGAAAAGCAAAATGAAGGAAATTGGTTCGAGCATGATTTTCTGTTTGAGGGGTGCGGGATAAAAAACTACTATTAGAAAGTTGACACCTTGTTAAACGTTGTAAAAGAGACTGTGGCGAAAAATTAGTTTGGAAATTCAAATTTTTTAGTGACTGAAAATTTTTAAGAAATGATGGAAATAGCTGAGTTTTAAAAGGTAGAGAGGGGTAGCGGGCATTTAAAAGATAGAGGGCGTAGCGGGTATTTAAAGGGTAGAGAGGGGTAGCGGGCATTTAAAAGATAGAGGGCGTAGCGGTTATTTAAAGGGTAGAGAGGGGGAGCGGGCATTTAAAAGATAGAGGGCGTAGCGGGTATTTAAAGGGTAGAGAGGGGTAGCGGGCATTTAAAAGATAGAGGGCGTAGCGGGTATTTAAAGGGTAGAGAGGGGGAGCGGGCATTTAAAAGATAGAGGGCGTAGCGGGTATTTAAAGGGTAGAGAGGGGTAGCGGGCATTTAAAAGATAGAGGGCGTAGCGGGTATTTAAAGGGTAGAGAGGGGGAGCGGGCATTTAAAAGATAGAGGGCGTAGCGGGTATTTAAAGGGTAGAGAGGGGGAGCGGGCCTTTAAAAGGTAGAGAGGGGTAGCGGGCATTTAAAAGATAGAGAGGGGTAGCGGGCATTTAAAAGATAGAGAGGGGTAGCGGGCATTTAAAAGATAGAGGGGTAGCGGGTATTTAAAGGGTAGAGAGGGGGAGCGGGCATTTAAAAGATAGAGGGCGTAGCGGGTATTTAAAGGGTAGAGAGGGGGAGCGGGCCTTTAAAAGGTAGAGAGGGGTAGCGGGCATTTAAAGGGTAGATAGGGGTAGCATGCATTTAAAAGATAGAGGGCGTAGCGGGTATTTAAAGGGTAGAGAGGGGGAGCGGGCCTTTAAAAGGTAGAGAGGAGTAGCGGGCATTTAAAGGGTAGAGAGGGGGAGCGGGCATTTAAAAGATAGAGGGCGTAGCGGGTATTTAAAGGGTAGAGAGGGGGAGCGGGCCTTTAAAAGGTAGAGAGGGGTAGCGGGCATTTAAAGGGTAGATAGGGGTAGCGGGCATTTAAAAGATAGAGGGCGTAGCGGGTATTTAAAGGGTAGAGAGGGGGAGCGGGCCTTTAAAAGGTAGAGAGGGGTAGCGGGCATTTAAAGGGTAGTTAGGGGGAGCGGGCATTTAAAGGGTTAAGAGGGGTAGCGGGCATTTAAAGGGTAAAGAGGGGTAGCGGGCATTTAAAAAGTAAAGAGGGGTAGCGGGCCTTTAAAAGGGTAGAGAGGGGTAGCGGGCCTTTAAAAAGATAGAGAGGGGTAGCGGGTATTGAAAGGGTAGAGAGGGGGAGCGGGCATTTAAAAGATAGAGGGCGTAGCGGGTATTTAAAGGGTAGAGAGGGGTAGCGGGCATTTAAAAGATAGAGGGCGTAGCGGGTATTTAAAGGGTAGAGAGGGGTAGCGGGCATTTAAAAGATAGAGGGCGTAGCGGGTATTTAAAGGGTAGAGAGGGGGAGCGGGCCTTTAAAAGGTAGAGAGGGGTAGCGGGCATTTAAAAGATAGAGAGGGGTAGCGGGCATTTAAAAGATAGAGAGGGGTAGCGGGAATTTAAAAGATAGAGGGGTAGCGGGTATTTAAAGGGTAGAGAGGGGGAGCGGGCATTTAAAAGATAGAGGGCGTAGCGGGTATTTAAAGGGTAGAGAGGGGGAGCGGGCCTTTAAAAGGTAGAGAGGGGTAGCGGGCATTTAAAGGGTAGATAGGGGTAGCGGGCATTTAAAAGATAGAGGGCGTAGCGGGTATTTAAAGGGTAGAGAGGGGGAGCGGGCCTTTAAAAGGTAGAGAGGGGTAGCGGGCATTTAAAGGGTAGAGAGGGGGAGCGGGCATTTAAAAGATAGAGGGCGTAGCGGGTATTTAAAGGGTAGAGAGGGGGAGCGGGCCTTTAAAAGGTAGAGAGGGGTAGCGGGCATTTAAGGGTAGAGAGGGGTAGCGGGCATTTAAAGGGTTAAGAGGGGTAGCGGGCATTTAAAGGGTAAAGAGGGGTAGCGGGCATTTAAAAGGTAAAGAGGGGTAGCGGGCCTTTAAAAGGGTAGAGAGGGGTAGCGGGCCTTTAAAAAGATAGAGAGGGGTAGCGGGTATTTAAAGGGTAGAGAGGGGGAGCGGGCATTTAAAAGATAGAGGGCGTAGCGGGTATTTAAAGGGTAGAGAGGGGTAGCGGGCATTTAAAAGATAGAGGGCGTAGCGGGTATTTAAAGGGTAGAGAGGGGGAGCGGGCATTTAAAAGATAGAGGGCGTAGCGGGTATTTAAAGGGTAGAGAGGGGGAGCGGGCCTTTAAAAGGTAGAGAGGGGTAGCGGGCATTTAAAAGATAGAGAGGGGTAGCGGGCATTTAAAAGATAGAGAGGGGTAGCGGGCATTTAAAAGATAGAGGGCGTAGCGGGTATTTAAAGGGTAGAGAGGGGGAGCGGGCCTTTAAAAGGTAGAGAGGGGTAGCGGGCATTTAAAGGGTAGATAGGGGTAGCGGGCATTTAAAAGATAGAGGGCGTAGCGGGTATTTAAAGGGTAGAGAGGGGGAGCGGGCCTTTAAAAGGTAGAGAGGAGTAGCGGGCATTTAAAGGGTAGAGAGGGGGAGCGGGCATTTAAAAGATAGAGGGCGTAGCGGGTATTTAAAGGGTAGAGAGGGGGAGCGGGCCTTTAAAAGGTAGAGAGGGGTAGCGGGCATTTAAAGGGTAGATAGGGGTAGCGGGCATTTAAAAGATAGAGGGCGTAGCGGGTATTTAAAGGGTAGAGAGGGGGAGCGGGCCTTTAAAAGGTAGAGAGGGGTAGCGGGCATTTAAAGGGTAGAGAGGGGGAGCGGGCATTTAAAGGGTTAAGAGGGGTAGCGGGCATTTAAAAAGGTAGATAGGGGTAGCGGGCATTTAAAAGGTAGAGAGGGGTAGCGGGCATTTAAAGGGTAGAGAGGGGTAGCGGGCATTTAAAAGGTAGAAAGGGGTAGCGGGCATTTAAAGGGTAGAGAGGGGTAGTGGGCATTTAAAGGGTAGAGAGGGGTAGCGGGCATTTAAAAGGTAGAGAGGGGTAGTGGGCATTTAAAATATAGAGAGGGGTAGCGGGCCTTTAAAAGGTAAAGAGGGGTAGCGGGCCTTTAAAAAGGTAGAGAGGGGTAGCGGGCCTTTAAAAAGGTAGAGAGGGGTAGCGGGCCTTTAAAAAGGTAGAGAGGGGTAGCGTGCCTTTAAAAAGGTAGAGGGGTAGCGGGCCTTTAAATGGTAGATATGCCTTGAAAAAGTATATTTATAATCTAAACGTTACCTCATAAAATTGAAATCCGGATTGACTTCCCGAATTAATTACTATAAGTAGGTAGTAAAGTACATTACCCAGAAAATCCTGAATTTAAAATTTTTAAGCGTAAAACAAGAGGTCATTCCAATTAATTTAGCGGTTAATTTGAATTTGCTCGCCCACGCTCTTACTCACTGGTATTACTCATATTACCGAGTGCAGCGGTGTGTGAATTTACCTATCTCAATTGGAGCCCAGCCTAGCACCGGCCTTATACGATCGCGTAAGCTGTGATAGATAAGGTTTATCAATGGCCTTATACAACATATAATGTTAAAAACGGTGTCCAGCTGAAACAAGGCATAATAGCATTTTGTTATACTTATATACAATCTGGATAGATAAGATTTGACTAGAGAGAAGCTGTCAGATCAGGTGATTGAGCCGGCTTGCGTAAAACATTGTTTTAAACTAGATTCTGAAGTATTTTTCTAGTTTTTTTTACAACAGTTAGTATTTTGCAGCTTTGTTCTCAGTAGTGTAAGTGTTGAGATCTTATCACTTATCGAAGCCCCGTAAAATCAGATTGTGGTCCTCCGTGGCAACCAGTTTGGCAGTGAAATTAAAGTAGAAATACACCTTTCTTGAGGTCACAGGTACAGAGTATTTTCTGATGATTCAGGAGGCGCCCCTGAAGCAGCAGGAGGGAGAGTAACGGCACCCCCTGAAGCATCAGGAGGGGAGAGTAGCGGCACTCCCTGAAGCATCAGGAGGGGAGAGTAGCGGCGCCCCACGAAGCATCAGAAGGGGAGAATAGCGGTGCCCCCTGAAGCATCAGGAGGGGAGAGTAGCGGCACTCCCTGAAGCATCAGGAGGGGAGAGTAGCGGCGCCCCCTGAAGCATCAGGAGGGGAGAGTAGCGGCACCCCCTGAAGCATCAGGAGGGGAGAGTAGCAGCGCCCCCTGCAGCATCAGGAGGGGAGAGTAGCGGCACCCCCTGAAGCAGCAGGAGGGGAGAGTAGCGGCACTCCCTGAAGCATCAGGAGGGGAGAGTAGCGGCACTCCCTGAAGCATCAGGAGGGGAGAGTAGCGGCGCCCCCTGCAGCATCAGGAGGGGAGAGAAGCAGCACTCCCTGAAGCATCAGGAGGGGAGAGTAGCGGCACTCCCTGCAGCATCAGGAGGGGAGAGTAGCGGCGCCCCCTGAAGCATCAGGAGGGGAGAGTAGCGGCGCCCCACGAAGCATCAGGAGGGGAGAGTAGCTCCGTTGTGAATAGCACATTCTAAATGGCATCAATTTCTAGATTCAGACTATAAAAATAATAATCTATCAGGGTTGCAACGCGTGGCTAGAATTGCTTCTCATTAATAAATAATTAGCATGAATGCGCCGCCACTCAGTTGTATCTAGGCATAGGCCAGGCGCAGGCCTCACGCCAGGCCATTATAAGTCTCGTCCAATCGCTGCGCCGGTCCATGCCCTCCTTTCATGGGCAGCAGTTATATAAATCGCATTAGTAGAAAGCACTGGATACTGTCTGTTTTTTTAAACAAAACGTAATCTTCAGCCTCTAATATTAGGCAGAACTATTTCCATGCCTGACAACACTGTCGTATTGACTCTGCAATGACTTCAGGTCGGGTTTATCAATCACCGAACGGCGGCTGGGGCTGGGTCGTGGTGGCGTCGGCCTTCTGCGTGCATCTGGTCATCGATGGCATCACGTACGCGTTTGGCGTGCTGACCACCGAGCTGGTGGAGGAGCTGAACACTTCCAGACAGCTGGCGGGCTGGATCAACTCCATCATGGTGGGCATCACCCTGGGCGCCGGGCCTGTGGCCAGCGTAGCCAGCACCAAATTTGGCAACCGGCCAGTCGCCATGACGGGAGCCGTGATTGGCAGCATCGGGTTCGCGGTGTCCTACTTTGCCACCGAGGCCTGGATGCTGGTGATTACCATTGGCTGCTTGGTTGGTGAGTTGGTGCTCAGGCTGTTTGTCTAATGCTAGCGTGTCTGTGTCTAATGCTAGCGTGTCTGTGTCTAATGCTAGCGTGTCTGTGTCTAATGCTAGCGTGTCTGTGTCTAATGCTAGCGTGTCTGTGTCTAATGCTAGCGTGTCTGTGTCTAATGATAGCGTGTCTGTCTAATGCTAGCGTGTCTGTGTCTAATGCTAGCCTGTCTGTGTCTAATGCTAGCGTGTCTGTGTCTAATGCTAGCGTGTCTGTGTCTAATGCTAGCCTGTCTGTGTCTAATGCTAGCGTGTCTGTGTCTAATGATAGCGTGTCTGTGTCTAATGCTAGCGTGTCTGTGTCTAATGCTAGCGTGTCTGTGTCTAATGCTAGCGTGTCTGTGTCTAATGCTAGCGTGTCTGTGTCTAATGCTAGCCTGTCTGTGTCTAATGCTAGCGTGTCTGTGTCTAATGATAGCGTGTCTGTGTCTAATGCTAGCGTGTCTGTGTCTAATGCTAGCCTGTCTGTGTCTAATGCTAGCGTGTCTGTGTCTAATGCTAGCCTGTCTGTGTCTAATGCTAGCGTGTCTGTGTCTAATGCTAGCCTGTCTGTGTCTAATGCTAGCGTGTCTGTGTCTAATGATAGCGTGTCTGTGTCTAATGCTAGCGTGTCTGTGTCTAATGCTAGCGTGTCTGTGTCTAATGCTAGCCTGTCTGTGTCTAATGCTAGCGTGTCTGTGTCTAATGATAGCGTGTCTGTGTCTAATGCTAGCGTGTCTGTGTCTAATGCTAGCCTGTCTGTGTCTAATGCTAGCGTGTCTGTGTCTAATGCTAGCCTGTCTGTGTCTAATGCTAGCGTGTCTGTGTCTAATGCTAGCCTGTCTGTGTCTAATGCTAGCGTGTCTGTGTCTAATGATAGCGTGTCTGTGTCTAATGCTAGCGTGTCTGTGTCTAATGCTAGCGTGTCTGTGTCTAATGCTAGCCTGTCTGTGTCTAATGCTAGCGTGTCTGTGTCTGTCGGGCTTGTCGGGCTGGCATTGTTAGTGTGATTACAATTTCTAACGATAATTACGTAACCGTCTCACCGCTGCAGGACTCGGCATGAGCCTCATCTACTTGCCAACGATTGTCACTGTGGGCATCTATTTCACGACACTGCGCTCTACGGCCATCGGCATCGCCGTCTGTGGCTCTGGTTTCGGTGAGTGCGGAGTGAAGACGTGGGTTCGGAGTGAGGTGGGTGCGGAGTGAGGTGGGTGCGGAGTGAGGTGGGTGCGGAGCGAGGTGGGTGCGGAGTGAGGTGGGTGCGGAGTGAGGTAGGTGCGGAGTGAGGTGGATGCGGAGTGAGGTGAATGCCGAGTGAGGTGAGTGCGGAGTGAGGTGGGTGCGGAGTGAGTTGGCGGGCCCACTTTTACACCCCTCCCATTCCTATCCCGTCCCGCAGGCACGTTCATCTTCAGCCCGATCATCAGCTTATTGATCGAGACGTACACCTGGCGGGGCGCTATGCTGATTCTGTCCGCCATCCTGCTGCACTGCGCCGTATTCGGCTCGATGTTCCGGCCGCTGCCGCTCCTGGAACTGCCACTGCGTAAGCCGTCAACAGTGGCCAGCGAAGAGGCAGCCGACGTCGCTAAGAAGGCCGACAACGGCGACCTCAAGACGGAGCTCCCGCCGCACGCCAATGATGGGAAGACGGGAGATTCCAGGCGCGAGCTGCAGAAGCTGCTGGATCGGCATGATGAGATGGAGCTCGTGCTGAACCCCGGTGGGCACGGCAGGCGGCCCGGTCGAGGAATGCGCGCCATCCGAGGGGGCGGCGGCGGCGGCGGCAAGTCAGGCGGCTACGGCGACTTTCTGTCCATGCAGGACATGTCCCAGCGGCAGCGGATGGTGCCCCGCTCCGGCAGCATCGACCTGGAGGAGCAGCCAAAGATGGCGGCGGGGACGGCGCAGGGAATCCAGCTGACCCACGTGACCCGGCCGGTGCACTTCATCCGCAGCATCACCAGCATTGCGACGCTGCGCGACGAGGAGACGGGCGAGACGGCGACAGCGGTAAAAGCCGACGCTGAAGGCAGGTCGCTGCGCGAGATGATCCGAGAGGAGCTGGCCGGCCTGATGAACCTGTCGCTGCTGCGCGACATCTCCTTCGTGATGTTCCTCATCTCCAACCTTCTGGGCAGCATCGGGTTCAACGCCCCGTTCCTGTTCGTGCCCGACCGCGCCCAGCAGGCCGGCATCTCGAAGACGCTCAGCTCCCTGTTGGTGTCCGTCATCGGCATCTCCAACATGGTCGGTCGGGTGACCTTCGGCTTTCTGTCCGACAGGAAATGGGTGAACAAGCTGATGCTGTACAACTCGGCGCTGACCATCGCTGGCACCGTGCTGGTGTTCAGCTTCCTGACCGACGCCTACTGGTTTATGGCCACCTACTGCGCTTTGTTCGGCGTCTTTATTGGTGCGTTGGGGTGCCTGGGGCGGAGCAGCTCAGCGGTGCCGCGACCTCTGGTTCGATTCCGTGCGCTACCATGAGTGTCAGCCCCCAAGGCACAGAGAGTGTACATGCCTGACGATTAGACAGTCAGGGCCGCTGTACACCCTGTGTGAGCGTGTGTGTGAGTGCTGTGCCTGCGTACAGCATTGGCGCGCTTGTATGCTGCTGATGTTGCATCGAAGCATTTCAGAATGGGTATTCCAGTTAAGACAGCTCTTGAATGACCAAGAAGAAGAGCTTAGAGAATGAGCTTATCCCTGGTAATCCCATTAAGATCGAGGGCTTGAGGCCACAGATTCATCTCTGCACTAACCACGGCCTATTTTGCTTAACTTTGCAGACTGCCAGCATAAAAATCAAGTGATTTAATTATCAAAACAATCCAGACCGCTGCACGAACAAAATGAACCTGCAGTACTGATTTTAATCTTTAACGAACCCAATCTTTGGTCAGTGAACCGTAGATGCAACAACAAAATAAAAAATTTTGTTTACATTAACAACTGTCGTAACCTACCTTTCGCAAACTACTAACAACTGCAGTTAACGGACGTAACAAACACTACAGTGGGTGGGTGTATCATACCCAGTGGTTTAGCGCGGCGCTCTGGTGTGCCAGCGACCCAGGCTCGATTCCAAGTGCAGTCGCATTAATTTGGGGCTGAATTGGAATCTCGGCTTGGCTCTGCTCGTGCAATTAACGGCCTTGAGGGCCAACCCCCCTAAGGCACAGTGAAGTGTACATGCCTAACGGTAAATAAAGTTAGGACCGCTGTACACTCCTGTGTGAGTGTGTGCCTGCTCAGGGGAGTCGGCGGAATGGGCAGTAATGCCTCTCGCCGATTGTGTGACAATGGCGCTTGAAGTGCGCCAGGTTGCACACAGCCCCTGCCTCTATTTTCACTTTAGAATGCAATGACGTGATACAGCTTTTCTATCCTCTTTAATAACGATTTCAACTTAAACTTCTCCATCCGCGCAGGCACTTACGTCACTCTGACGTCACCGGTGCTGGTGGATTTGCTCGGCTTGGAGAAGTTGAGCGACTCGTTCGGACTAACGCTGCTGTTCCAGGGCATCGGGGTGCTGGTCGGCCCGCCAATTGCTGGCAAGTTTAATGATGCCTTGGCTTGCTTCTGCTTGCTTCTGCTTGCTTCTGCTTGCTTCTGCTTGCTTCTGCTTGCTTCTGCTTGCTTCTGCTTGCTTCTGCTTGCTTCTGCTTGCTTCTGCTTGCTTCTGCTTGCTTCTGCTTGCTTCTGCTTGCTTCTGCTTGCTTCTGCTTGCTTCTGCTTGCTTCTGCTTGCTTCTGCTTGCTTCTGCTTGCTTCTGCTTGCTTCTGCTTGCTTCTGCTTGCTTCTGCTTGCTTCTGCTTGCTTCTGCTTGCTTCTGCTTGCTTCTGCTTGCTTCTGCTTGCTTCTGCTTGCTTCTGCTTGCTTCTGCTTGCTTCTGCTTGCTTCTGCTTGCTTCTGCTTGCTTCTGCTTGCTTCTGCTTGCTTCTGCTTGCTTCTGCTTGCTTCTGCTTGCTTCTGCTTGCTTCTGCTTGCTTCTGCTTGCTTCTGCTTGCTTCTGCTTGCTTCTGCTTGCTTCTGCTTGCTTCTGCTTGCTTCTGCTTGCTTCTGCTTGCTTCTGCTTGCTTCTGCTTGCTTCTGCTTGCTTCTGCTTGCTTCTGCTTGCTTCTGCTTGCTTCTGCTTGCTTCTGCTTGCTTCTGCTTGCTTCTGCTTGCTTCTGCTTGATTAACAGAAAACAGAAAAAATTAACAGAAAATTTAATTAACAGAAAAACACATTTACTGACAACATTCGCAGGTTTCCTATTCGATTGGACTCTGTCATTCGACATTCCGTTCATCGTGTGCGGAGTCTGCGTCCTCGTCAGCGGCCTGATGCTGTACCCGGTGCCCTGCGTGCTGCGCTGGCAGTATCCGGGAGGCAAGGAAAGGCGCAACACCATGGAGATGCAGTGACTATTTACACTGTAGCGAGATTATAGACCAATTACTATGCCTAGTATATTAAATGCGTACGAGTATATGATTGCGGTTTAAAGAAACCTTGCCAAATTTGCACTTTTTCAAGATTGCAAATATAGTATGAAGTTTGACTGCAAATTGAAAAATGTAAAATTTGCACCGACTGTGTTAATACAGTTGTCATAAATATTGATTCAGTGACAGGAGCGAAAGACCAAACTTCAGGAGTGAAATACCAAACTTCAGGAGTGGAATACCAAACTTCAGGGGTGGAATACCAAACTTCAGGGGTGGAATACCAAACTTCAGGAGCGGAATACCTAACTTCAGGAGCGGAATACCAAACTTCAGGAGTGGAATACCAAACTTCAGGAGTGGAATACCAAACTTCAGGAGTGGAATACCAAACTTCAGGAGTGGAATACCAAACTTCAGGGGTGGAATACCAAACTTCAGGAGTGGAATACCAAACTTCAGGAGTGGAATACCAAAACTTCAGGAGTGGAATACCAAACTTCAGGGGTGGAATACCAAACTTCAGGGGTGGAATACCAAACTTCAGGGGCGGAGAATCAAACGTCAGGAGTGGAAGACCAACCTTCAGGGGCAGAAGACAAAGCTACAGTGGTGGAGAATCAAACTTCAGGGTTGGGATATTCTAATAGACTGAATCGATTTTACAGTTCAGTTATTTTAGGTTTTTATTGACATTTTGTTTCTTAAAAACACATCGAGGCCTAGAATAGTAGATTAAATTCTGCACAGAGCATTGAATTAAATATTTTACTATTAATTACAATTGAGTTGACTCGATATCTATACTACTGGTACAAAAGTGGCACTGTTTACATACCTAACGATTTACAACTAACTTTGAACAATGTAAGAGATACGAATCGGGGTTATAAAGTAATAAAGTGTTGAATTAGGACTAGCGGACGCTTATTGGGGGTGTGGCATTGCGACTTCGACCCCTGGGCGGCCTCTGATTTTTGAGCTTCAGATTTGAAAAAGAACAACATGCAGCAACTGAAGTGACTTTTTTACATTTTGTAGCTATCTTTATTTTCCCGTACACAGATAGCAGGTAGCCAGCAGTCTATTGCAGTGACTGGAGGGTGGTGAAGCCAAATACACTATCAGCCATGGTATACAAACACTTTGCGTCACAATTCAGTGCAACGGTGTGAAACTTTGCTCTTAAAAAATTATTGCATGTTATTTCGTCAGATGAGAAACTCTCTGATCTGACCTTCACCTAATAAAAGTGAATGGTATTCACATGTAATGGTGATGATGAATGGGTAGGTACATGTAGTTAGGATCATAGAGACTGGAGAGAAGGGTCATAAAGAGAGTGAGGGTCATGAGAATCAGGTCATTGGGAGGGTAAAGGTCATGAAGGGAAAGGGAGGGGAGAGAATGGGGAGAGGGGAGAGAAGGGAGAGTGGGAAGGATCACTAGAGAGAGGGTCATTAAGAGATTGAGAGTCATGGGGAGGGAGGGTCATAGGGAGAGAGGGTCTTGGGGGAGAGGGTCATGGGTAGAAAGGGTCATGGGGATGGGGGTCATAAGGAAAAGAGGTCATGGGGACAGAGGGTTATAGGGAGAAGGGTCATGGGGGAGAGAGGGTCATGGGGAGAGAGAGAGTAATGGGTAGGTGGGTCATAGGAAGAGAGTATCATAGGGAGAGAGGGTCATGGGGAGAGATGGTTATCTGGAGAGAGGGTAATGCAGAGAGTGTATCATAGGAAGAGAGGGTCATAGGGAAAGAGCTGGGTCATAGGGAGAAGGGGTCATGGAGAGAGGGTCATGGGGAGAATGAGGGTCTTGATGAAGGGGAGTGAGGATCCTGGGAGAGAGAGGGTTATGGGGGAGAGAGGGTCATGGGGGAGAGAGGGTCATGGGGGAGAGAGTGTCATGGGGGAGAAAGGGGCATGGGGGAGAGAGGATCATGGGGGAGAGGGTCATGGGGGAGAGAGGGTCATGGGGGAGAGAGGGTCATGAGGGAGAGAGGATCCTGGGGGACAGAGGGTCATGGGGAGATCGTGAGAGTCTTGAAGGTGAGTGAAGATCATAGAAGGGAGTGAGGGTCATTGGGAGAGTGAAGAAGTGAAAGTGAGAATGGGGAGAGGTTCCCCATGGGGAAAGTGAGAATGGGGAGATTCCTACATTACATTACTTGTTAGCAACACTGGCAATCTTGTGCCACACGTGAAACAGCCGTGCAGATCAGAATTGCATTGGAATAATACAATAGTGGAAAAATGAATGACCGCGAAATCAGTATGATATATAAAATTTGAAACTTTGACCTCTAGACGGCTCACCGCTTGTGTGACCTCCGCCCTCTAGTAGGCCTGTTATCTTCCAAGCCAAAACAGACGGACAGGTGCTTTAAGAGATTCTTAAAAAGCACAGCGCGTCTATTGAACCTGTCAATCATCTCAGTCGAGACTCTCCAACAGTAAAACATAATTTTGTAGATGGTTGCAAAGAAATTAAAAGAAAAAATAGATGTATATGAGCACGTACTGCTGTACAGGTTGATTTTAGCCTATTAATGGCCTATTAATTTAGTGAAGCATGGTTCATTTTATTTAAGTCAATAAGCGTTAAAAGACGCACTAAGATTATTTTAGATTACGATTATATATATTGATCAAAGCATAAAATTATAAATTAGCTGAACTTGCTACTATTAGTAACTTGCAACTAGTAAAACAATGACGTTTTTCTTAAAATAAAACAAAAAAGCATGCGATACAAGTGAATAGTTTTTTGTTAAAACCGAGAAAGCAATTCTCCTGATTTTACCTGATTTTACAATGGAAGATACTACACATGAAGGATACAGATCCCAGATACAGAATCCCAATTAAAGAATCCGAATTCAGATCCCAATTAAAGAATCCGAATTCAGATCCCAATTAAAGAATCCAAATCTCAGATCCCAATTAAACCAAATCCCAGATCCCAATTAAACCAAATCCCAGATCCCGAATAAACCAAATCCCAGATCCCAATTAAACCAAATCCCAGATCCCGAATAAACCAAATCCCAGATCCCAATCAAACCAAATCCCAGATCCCAATTAAAGAATCCAATTCCCAGACCCCAATTAAACCAAATCCCAGATCCCAATTAAACCAAATCCCAGATCCCAATTAAAGAATCCAAATCCCAGATCCCAATTAAAGAATCCAAATCCCAGATCCCAATTAAAGAATCCAAATCCCAGATCCCAATTAAAGAATCAAAATCCCGGATCCCAATTAAACCAAATCCCAGATCCCAATTAAACCAAATCCCAGATCCCAATTAATGAATCCAATTCCCAGATTCCAATAAACCAAATTCCATATCCCAATTAAACCAAATCCCAGATCCCAATTAAAGAATCCAAATCCCGGATCCCAATTAAACCAAATCCCAGATCCCAATTAAACCAAATCCCAGATCCCAATTAAAGAATCCAAATCCCAGATCCCAATTAAAGAATCCAAATCCCGGATCCCAATTAAAGAATCCAAATCCCGGATCCCAATTAAACCAAATCCCAGATCCCAATTAAACCAAATCCCAGATCCCAATTAAACCAAATCCCAGATCCCGAATAAACCAAATCCCTGATCCCAATTAAAGAATCCAAATCCCAGATCCCAATTAAACCAAATCCCGGATCCCAATTAAACCAAAACCCAGATGCCAATCAAACCGAATCCCAGATCCCAAATCCCAAATTTTAAAGAATCCAAATCCCAGATCCCAATTAAAGAATCCAAATCCCAGATCCCAATTAAAGAATCCAAATCCCAGATCCCGAATGAGCATGCCAACCCCAATAGATACACAAAGAGCACATTTCACCAGGACAAAGACCAATGTTGATCAATTAGAGTTGCAAAAATGAATTCCGCAACATCAAATCGAGGATCCAGACGCCAGTGACAGCTCCTCGTCGAAGCTTCCCAGCCTCTCGCGGTGCTTCCGCAGCCACAGGCGGTACAGGTGCAGAGTGACATCCCCGGTCACCAAGTCTCCCACATTCATCTGCATCATCTTCAACAGGAAAACACCGTCGTGGCGCAGGAATCGATCAACGAATTCCCCGACCAGGCGTTTGTCGGCGAGGCCCTCCTGGCGCAGTTGCAGGTGCCGGCGAACGTAGCGGGACCGACCGCGGCAGCTGGCCACCCGGAGCAACCAGGCTGGGACTGACAGGGCAGTGATAAGCAGGCCTATCGCCATCCAGAACCACAGGAATATGTAGATCTTCTCATTCAGCATGTTCACCGGCAGCGCGCACTGGGCGATGTACCTCTGCGTTCCGCCTGGATTGTGAGGGGGGATTTTCCTTAGCAGCCGGGTTTGAGGGCAATGAGCACGAACTGGCTACCTGTTAGCTCCCTAGATGAGGTGCCTCTCCAGTCCCTAGATGAGCTGCCTCTCCAGTCCCTAGATGAGCTGCCTCTCCAGTCCCTAGATGAGCTGCCTCTCCAGTCCCTAGATGAGCTGCCTCTCCAGTCCCTAGATGAGCTGCCTCTTCAGACCATAGATGAGCTGTCTCTCCAGTCCCTAGATGAGCTGCCTCTCCAGTCCCTAGATGAGCTGCCTCTCCAGCCCCTAGATGAGCTGCCTCTCCAGTCCCTAGATGAGCTGCCTCTCCAGCCCCTAGATGAGCTGCCTCTCCAGTCCCTAGATGAGCTGCCTCTCCAGTCCCTAGATGAGCTGCCTCTCCAGTCCCTAGATGAGCTGCCTCTTCAGACCATAGATGAGCTGCCTCTCCAGTCCCTAGATAAGCTGCCTCCCAAGTCCCTAGATGAGCTGCCTCTCCAGTCCTTAGATAAGCTGCCTCCCAAGTCCCTAGATGAGCTGCCTCTCCAGTCCCTAGATAAGCTGCCTCCCAAGTCCCTAGATGAGCTGCCTCTCCAGTCCCTAGATGAGCTATCACCCCTGACCCCCCGCCCCTAGATAAGCCCCCTAACCCCCCAGCCCCCTAGGTCAACCCCCACCTCTGACCCCCGCCCCCTAGATCAGCCCCACCTCTAACCGCCAGCCTCCTAGATAAGCTCTCAAACTCCCCAGCCCCCTAGATCAGCCCCCAATCCTGACCCCCAGCCCCCTAGATAAGCTCCCTAACCCCCCAGCCCCCTAGATCAGCCCCCACCCTGACCCCAGCCCCCTAGATAAGCTCCCTAACCCCCAGCCCCCTAGATCAACCCCCACCCCTGACCCCCAGCCCCAGACGAGCTCCCCAATTCCAAGCTCCCATTGCTCACCAAAAATGGCAAACTCCGTCCTGCAGAAGGTGACCCTGGGAAACACCATGGTGGACCGCCAGTCCCTGCCCGCGGCAATGTTAGACAGAATCTCAGCGCCATAGAGAACGCTGCTGTGGTTGCTAGCTCCCAGTCGCAGGAAAGTCTGCATCAGATAGAGCTGCCCAATCCCATTAGCCAGGTAGAGCAGTTTCACAAACAGGTAACCAGTTGTGAGTCCGGAGCTCAGACGCTTGCCCGCACCGAGTAGTTTGCTCAAAGCACCGCGACTCAGCTCGGATCTGCGAGCGGGGGTGGGTAGCTCGTAGAATATTAGTTAATCCTCAATATAGATCCTCACTTGGGATCTGGGGAATCTGATGCTTAGTTAATACTGGAATCCCCATTTGGGATCTGGGGAATCTGATGCTTAGTTAATACTGGAATCCCCATTTGGGATCTGGGGAATCTGATGCTTAGTTAATACAGGAATCCCCATTTGGGATCTGGGGAATCTGATGCTTAGTTAATACTGGAATCCCCATTTGGGATCTGGGGATTCTGATGCTTAGATAATACTGGAATCCCCATTTGGGATCTGGGGATTCTGATGCTTAGTTAATACAGGAATCCCCATTTGGGATCTGGGGAATCTGATGCTTAGTTAATACAGGAATCCCCATTTGGGATCTGGGGATTCTGATGCTTAGTTAATACAGGAATCCCCATTTGGGATCTGGGGATTCTGATGCTTAGTTAATACAGGAATCCCCATTTGGGATCTGGGGAATCTGATGCTTAGTTAATACAGGAATCCCTATTTGGGGAAATCCTAGAATTCTTAATTCGTATTTAATGCTGCAATCACATACACAAACACGTGTGCACTGACCATTTTTTACTTTTTCATTGTGCGATAAATATGCGGTAAACTGCACAGCCTACTAACAGTAGCAAACAAAGCGCCCGCGCACCTTTTAGCCAGCAGCAGCAGCTGTTCCAGGTCAACGGCAGTCTGATGCACGATTTTCTCGCGGTCCTCCCCATCGGAGGTGCCGGCCTCGGCGGCGCGCGCCACCAGCGCCTGACTATCGGCGCCGGAGCGCCGGCTAGCGAGGGCGAGCCAGACAATACGGGGCAGGTAAAACAGCATCGTCTGCAGGCCAAGGATGAACGGCACCCACTGGTAGTACACTGCGGCGGAGAGAGACAGACGATTTGAAACTGCTTAATTCATATCAGTCAGGCCTACTTGGTGATAATCATAATTGTAGCAGGGCTTGCGGCTTATGCCTTCAGCGACATCGCCTCACAACCAGCGCTGACGGCAACTCTGCGCATCCCGCTGACTCGCCAATACTGTACACAGGCACGCACTATGGTCGGCAAGTATGTCTGAACACGGCTTTTGAGTCACAGCGTGTGTCAGTCACATAAAATTTAATTCTAGCATCCTTAAAAGCCAAGCTCGTCGTCCGAGCATAAAAGTCACGTGTTTGATAAACTCTTCACAGTCTGCCCTGGTAGATTTCGTTAGGTTATTACGCAATAAGCTGGAAGCAACAGTTACAGATCTGACAGGTGAAAGCAACCCCCCCCCCTGGAGTGCCATCATGTCATTCTATTTCTAAACTTGTTTATGCGAACAAAATTCTAAACTAATTAGTTGACTGCTGCTTAATTTATAGAAATTCTCATTCATTTAAAAAATGATTTATGAGTTAGTACCGTAGGTGTTCGAGTATGATTTGGGTATTAAGAAAGGTATTTAATAGGTGTTTGACCCAAACGAGTGTGGGGTCATTGACACTTGATGCCTGACTGTTCATTAACCTAGATTATTGTATGATTAAACATTAGCCTAGGTGTACGATTGGTCATCAGCCCAGGTGTTTGATTGGTCATCAGCCCAGGTGTTTGATTGGTCATTAGCCCAGGTGTTTGATTGGTCATTAGCCCAGGTGTATGATTGGTCATTAGCCCAGGTGTTTGATTGGTCATTAGCCCAGGTGTATGATTGGTCATTAGCCCAGGTGTTTGATTGGCCATTAGCCCAGGTGTTTGATTAAAAATTAGCCTAGATGTACGATTGGTCATTATCCCAGGTGTATGATTAGTCATTAGCCCAGGTGTATGATTGGTCATTAGCCCAGGTGTATGATTGGTCATTAGCCCAGGTGTATGATTGGTCATTAGCCCAGGTGTATGATTGGTCAGGTGCCTCAATTTGGTCAGTATCTTAGGCTAGTTACATGCATTATATAGATCACACACTATAAAATCAAGCCCAATAAGCACTAGTGCTAAGCCCGGTCATTAAACTACTCACTACTGATAGAAAACTGTGAACTCACTGAGCTTCTTGCTGGCCAGAGATTTCCAGAACTCCTCCGTATTTGAGAACTGACTGTCGACAGGTAAAGGATAAGTGCCTTGCACCCAGCAGATATTCTCCATATAGTCTTCGAATGTGGATCCAGATACCTGCGAAGGTATGAAGCAGGTGATTGGCTCGCCGACAATGTACTGCCTGGCCGCGACAATCACGGTGCACATAATCAGCACGCCGGTGGTGAACAAGAAGTTCCAGCGATCGGCGAAGTCTTCAACTCCGACCTGGTGCTGAATGTCCCAGCTGGAGATTGTGTCGATGAATTCGGCGCCCAACATTGTTGCAGCGGTGCCAGCGGGCCTGAGGCGGGGCGGGGGTGCGCACGGACAATTTTTATATGTTGCACGGTTTTATAATTGAATCCTTATCTGCCTCATTTTAGACGATTGTGACTCAACCTAATTTATTTCATAGAACTGAAGCCTCGTCTGACACATTTTCAGATTAGTGAAGCCTCGTCTGACACATTTTCAGATTATTGAAGCCTCGTCTGACACATTTTCAGATTATTGAAGCCTCGTCTGACACAATTTCAGATTATTGAAGCCTCGTCTGACATATTTTCAGATTATTGAAGCCTCGTCTGACACAATTTCAGATTATTGAAGCCTTTTCTGACACATTTTCAGATTATTGAAGCCTCGTCTGACACAATTTCAGATTATTGAAGCCTTTTCTGACACATTTTCAGATTATTGAAGCCTCGTCTGACACATTTTCAGATTATTGAAGCCTCGTCTGACACATTTTCAGATTATTGAAGCCTCGTCTGACACAATTTCAGATTATTGAAGCCTCGTCTGACACATTTTCAGATTATTGAAGCCTCGTCTGACACATTTTCAGATTATTGAAGCCTCGTCTGACATATTTTCAGATTATTGAAGCCTTGTCTGACACAATTTCAGATTATTAAAGCCTCGTCTGACACAATTTCAGATTATTGAAGCCTCGTCTGACACATTTTCAGATTATTGAAGCCAGCTCGTCTGACACATTTTCAGATTATTGAAGCCTCGTCTGACACAATTTCAGATTATTGAAGCCTCGTCTGACACAATTTCAGATTATTGAAGCCTCGTCTGACACATTTTCAGATTATTGAAGCCTCGTCTGACACAATTTCAGATTATTGAAGCCTCGTCTGACACAATTTCAGATTATTGAAGCCTCGTCTGACACAATTTCAGATTATTGAAGCCTTGTCTGACACATTTTCAGATTATTGAAGCCTTGTCTGACACTTTTTCAGATTATTGAAGCCTCGTCTGACACATTTTCAGATTATTGAAGCCTCGTCTGACACAATTTCAGATTTTTGAAGCCTTGTCTGACACATTTTCAGATTATTGAAGCCTTGTCTGACACATTTTCAGATTATTGAAGCCTCGTCTGACACATTTTCAGATTATTGAAGCCTCGTCTGACACAATTTCAGATTTTTGAAGCCTTGTCTGACACATTTTCAGATTATTGAAGCCTCGTCTGACACAATTTCAGTTTTTGAAGCCGCACCTGACTGATTTTTTATAAAAGAAGGTAGAAGCCCCATCTGACCTGTCACCTGACTCATTTTGGAGAATTGTAAGCCTCGTCTGACTTAAATAATTAAAATAATTAAAATAATTGAAGTAAATAATCCTATTTCTTTCCTACGCAACCCTAGCTATTTGTTAAGTGTTATGTATCAATAGAGAACAAAAAAGAACCATAGTAGTGTGAAAAATATTGTCAATAATGCCAACGATTTAGTAAATGAATAATACTTAATGCATTGCCATTCCACTCACCGATACTGATTTAGGCCTAAGACAGAAACCGTCCTGTGTAATTCCTCCTCTCGTAGAAATCAAGGAGCTAAATGTGCTGTTGTTTGTTCCTTTTATTGGAGCCTATACGCTCGCAGATTTACTAAGCAAGGCCTTACTTTGGTTAGACGGATTGCCTGTTCAGTTTGTTTGATATGCAAGGGGTCTGTTGAGGGGGGGGGAGGTGGCTGAATTTTAATGTGGCGGCGGAATAATTGCCCTTACCCTATCCTGTACATCTAGGCTTCAGTGTACAGTTAGTTGTACGCCTTTATAATTATCTCCCCTCACTGTCTCTGTCTCCCTCTCTTGACCCGACCCTCGCTTTACCCCTCCGGGGGTCCAAAGGGAAGGGTTTCAGTTACGTAACAGCAAATGTACAGGCTGGTTTTCACGTACGCTTAGCAGTGTGTTACAATATTATGGTCCATGGCAGTCCGACGAAAGACCTTAGTGAGTCATACACCTTTTAATTCAGCCAACGTAGCCTTGTTTAAACGCGTAGAGTATAGATGGCAACGGAAACACAGCTGCGTATGTAAGAAGGCGGAAAAAAGACATTATATTCCTTATCTCCCTGTATCTCTCCACATTCCTCTCTCTCTCTCTCTGTCTGTCTGTCTCTCTCTCTCTCTCTCTCTCTCTCTCTCTCTCTCTCTCTCTCTCTCTTCTCTCTCTCTCTCTCTCCTCTCTCTCTCTCCATATCCCTTCCTCTCTCCCCATCTCCCTTCCTCTCTCCCCATCTCCCTTCCTCTCTCCCCATCTCCATTCCTCTCTCCCCATCTCCCTTCCTCTCTCCCATCTCCCTTCCTCTCTCCCCATCTCCCTTCCTCTCTCCCCATCTCCCTTCCTCTCTCCCCATCTCTCTTCCTCTCTCCCATCTCTCTTCCTCTCCCCCATCTCCCTTCCTCTCTCCCATCTCTCTTCCTCTCTCCCCATCTCCCTTCCTCTCTCCCCATCTCCCTTCCTCTCTCCCATCTCCCTTCCTCTCTCCCCATCTCCCTTCCTCTCTCCCCATCTCCCTTCATCTCTCCCCATCTCTCTTCCTCTCTCGTCATCTCCCGCTCTATCCATCTCCCTTCATCTCACCCCATCACCCTTTCTTTTCATCAATCTTCCATTCCCTCTTGCATGCCAGTGTAACAAAATATGGAAAAGAAGTCAATGTACCTTCTTAAATGCATACAGATTTTCTAAGGTAAATCTGTATGCATTTTCTGTTTATAAGTCGTTAAAATCCTTGCCAAAAAGATGAAACTGAGTTATAAAAAGTATGAAAGTCATTTGAAATAATAATAAAAGCCAATAGAGATAGCATGAGCACAAAATAATAATGTTGACCAACAGTTCTCAAGTATTAAATGGCTCAAATTTCAAAATTGGCGCTTCCAGAAGCAAACAAGATGAGCAATTGACCATTTAAAGCAGCAAAAGTGCCTGCCACAGAACTGACGCAAAGGTTATAGGTAAATCTATTAATGCCTTTAAAATACTAGTCGAGGTAATCAATTAATTGTGTTTCTTGAAGCAAGGGCTCTTCGAAATTCGAACCAAAATCTTTTGACGTCATGGAGTTTTCCAATTTTCCATTGGAGAGTCACGCATATATACTACTTAAATTAAAGTAGTGAAACAGCGCATAATTATCTGCATGTATCAGGTCAAGAATTTTCTTGAAAAAACTATTTTTAGCTATTTCTAAATGTCACACACACAAATTATTTACTGTTTCTCATTCTATCTACAGATGCTGTATAGTCTGTAGTAGACAATAGAGTTTATCTACTGTTTCTCATTCTATCTACAGATGCTGTATAGTCTGTAGTAGACAATAGAGTTTATCTACTGTTTCTCATTCTATCTACAGATGCTGTATAGTCTGTAGTAGACAATAGAGTTTATCTACTGTTTCTCATTCCATCTACAGATGCTGTATAGAATGTAGTAGACAATAGAGTTTATCTACTGTTTCTCATTCTATCTACAGATGCTGTATAGAATGTAGTAGACAATAGAGTTTATCTACTGTTTCTCATTCTATCTACAGATGCTGTATAGTCTGTAGTAGACAATAGAGTTTATCTACTGTTTCTCATTCTATCTACAGATGCTGTATAGTCTGTAGTAGACAATAGAGTTTATCTACTGTTTCTCATTCTATCTACAGATGCCACAAACAATTAACGCTTCCCCCCCCCAGCCAACTCAAAGCCTGACCCTATAGTAGTCGTTTAGCTGTCCCAGTAACAGTTGCCGCTCCTCATCAGGCAGGAAGCTGGCCCAAGCGGCATTGTAGTTCGCCTTAACCAACTCCCATGGCGGCAGCCCGACCTGCTCAGCGCACAGTCGGTATTCCTCAGCCAGCCACTGGCCAGTGAAGGTTGGATCGTCCGAGTTAATAGAATAGCTGGCCGATCGCTGGCGAACCGGTGCACCGGATGGTGCGGCCAGTCGGACAGCACGGCTCCCGTCAGGCGGCTGGACAGTGGGCACACCTCCAGGTGCACCCGACGCTGCAAGATCTGCTGATAGACAGCCGGATCATCCAGACAGTGATAGCCGTGCCCGATCCGTTCGCGTTCATCTGTCCAGCGCCTCGCTGACCAGAGCCGAGCCGGAGTTCTCGCCCGCGTGAACTGTCCTGTGCAGCCCGGCGGCGGAGGCCTGACGAAAGAGTTCTATCAGCTTCGGCGAGGTGCCGCCGGCTAGCTCGTCGGCTCGATCGTCGCCGGCGAGGTCAACGCCGACAACGCCGTGAGTTGAGTAGGCTTTGGCCAGGGTCAGCGTCTCCGAGCTGCCGTCTGCGCCAGAGGGGAGTGTATAGGCTGTTTATTGAAGGACTGCTTGTACTCTGGTAAGTTAGTGAGACAGGGAGATCTCAGCACATTTAAATGTATTTAAGCGACATTGTCACACAACCGCGAGAGGCATTACTGCT
>NIVC01001770.1:42500-95276 GCA_002269645.1 Macrostomum lignano | reverse complement strand
ATAGAATGAGAACAGTAGATAAACTCTATTGTCTACTACAGCCTATACAGCATCTGTAGATAGAATGAGAAACAGTAGATAAACTCTATTTCTACTACAGTCTATACAGCATCTGTAGATAGAATGAGAAACAGTAGATAAACTCTATTGTCTACTACAGTCTATACAGCATCTGTAGATAGAATGAGAAACAGTAGATAAACTCTATTGTCTACTACAGACTATACAGCATCTGTAGATAGAATGAGAAACAGTAGATAAACTCTATTGTCTACTACAGCCTATACAGCATCTGTAGATAGAATGAGAAACAGTAGATAAACTCTATTGTCTACTACAGTCTATACAGCATCTGTAGATAGAATGAGAAACAGTAGATAAACTCTATTGTCTACTACAGTATACAGCATCTGTAGATAGAATGAGAAACAGTAGATAAACTCTATTGTCTACTACAGCCTATACAGCATCTGTAGATAGAATGAGAAACAGTAGATAAACTCTATTGTCTACTACAGTCTATACAGCATCTGTAGATAGAATGAGAAACAGTAGATAAACTCTATTGTCTACTACAGTCTATACAGCATCTGTAGATAGAATGAGAAACAGTAGATAAACTCTATTGTCTACTACAGTCTATACAGCATCTGTAGATAGAATGAGAAACAGTAGATAAACTCTATTGTCTACTACAGTCTATACAGCATCTGTAGATAGAATGAGAAACAGTAGATAAACTCTATTGTCTACTACAGTCTATACAGCATCTGTAGATAGAATGAGAAACAGTAGATAAACTCTATTGTCTACTACAGTCTATACAGCATCTGTAGATAGAATGAGAAACAGTAGATAAACTCTATTGTCTACTACAGACTATACAGCATCTGTAGATAGAATGAGAAACAGTAGATAAACTCTATTGTCTACTACAGTCTATACAGCATCTGTAGATAGAATGAGAAACAGTAGATAAACTCTATTGTCTACTACAGTCTATACAGCATCTGTAGATAGAATGAGAAACAGTAGATAAACTCTATTGTCTACTACAGTCTATACAGCATCTGTAGATAGAATGAGAAACAGTAGATAAACTCTATTGTCTACTACAGTCTATACAGCATCTGTAGATAGAATGAGAAACAGTAGATAAACTCTATTGTCTACTACAGTCTATACAGCATCTGTAGATAGAATGAGAAACAGTAGATAAACTCTATTGTCTACTACAGTCTATACAGCATCTGTAGATAGAATGAGAAACAGTAGATAAACTCTATTGTCTACTACAGTCTATACAGCATCTGTAGATAGAATGAGAAACAGTAGATAAACTCTATTGTCTACTACAGCTATACAGCATCTGTAGATAGAATGAGAAACAGTAGATAAACTCTATTGTCTACTACAGTCTATACAGCATCTGTAGATAGAATGAGAAACAGTAGATAAACTCTATTGTCTACTACAGCTATACAGCATCTGTAGATAGAATGAGAAACAGTAGATAAACTCTATTGTCTACTACAGTCTATACAGCATCTGTAGATAGAATGAGAAACAGTAGATAAACTCTATTGTCTACTACAGTCTATACAGCATCTGTAGATAGAATGAGAAACAGTAGATAAACTCTATTGTCTACTACAGTCTATACAGCATCTGTAGATAGAATGAGAAACAGTAGATAAACTCTATTGTCTACTACAGTCTATACAGCATCTGTAGATAGAATGAGAAACAGTAGATAAACTCTATTGTCTACTACAGTCTATACAGCATCTGTAGATAGAATGAGAAACAGTAGATAAACTCTATTGTCTACTACAGTCTATACAGCATCTGTAGATAGAATGAGAAACAGTAGATAAACTCTATTGTCTACTACAGTCTATACAGCATCTGTAGATAGAATGAGAAACAGTAGATAAACTCTATTGTCTACTACAGTCTATACAGCATCTGTAGATAGAATGAGAAACAGTAGATAAACTCTATTGTCTACTACAGTCTATACAGCATCTGTAGATAGAATGAGAAACAGTAGATAAACTCTATTGTCTACTACAGTCTATACAGCATCTGTAGATAGAATGAGAAACAGTAGATAAACTCTATTGTCTACTACAGTCTATACAGCATCTGTAGATAGAATGAGAAACAGTAGATAAACTCTATTGTCTACTACAGTCTATACAGCATCTGTAGATAGAATGAGAAACAGTAGATAAACTCTATTGTCTACTACAGTCTATACAGCATCTGTAGATAGAATGAGAAACAGTAGATAAACTCTATTGTCTACTACAGTCTATACAGCATCTGTAGATAGAATGAGAAACAGTAGATAAACTCTATTGTCTACTACAGTCTATACAGCATCTGTAGATAGAATGAGAAACAGTAGATAAACTCTATTGTCTACTACAGCTATACAGCATCTGTAGATAGAATGAGAAACAGTAGATAAACTCTATTGTCTACTACAGTCTATACAGCATCTGTAGATAGAATGAGAAACAGTAGATAAACTCTATTGTCTACTACAGTCTATACAGCATCTGTAGATAGAATGAGAAACAGTAGATAAACTCTATTGTCTACTACAGTCTATACAGCATCTGTAGATAGAATGAGAAACAGTAGATAAACTCTATTGTCTACTACAGTCTATACAGCATCTGTAGATAGAATGAGAAACAGTAGATAAACTCTATTGTCTACTACAGTCTATACAGCATCTGTAGATAGAATGAGAAACAGTAGATAAACTCTATTGTCTACTACAGTCTATACAGCATCTGTAGATAGAATGAGAAACAGTAGATAAACTCTATTGTCTACTACAGTCTATACAGCATCTGTAGATAGAATGAGAAACAGTAGATAAACTCTATTGTCTACTACAGTCTATACAGCATCTGTAGATAGAATGAGAAACAGTAGATAAACTCTATTGTCTACTACAGTCTATACAGCATCTGTAGATAGAATGAGAAACAGTAGATAAACTCTATTGTCTACTACAGTCTATACAGCATCTGTAGATAGAATGAGAAACAGTAGATAAACTCTATTGTCTACTACAGTCTATACAGCATCTGTAGATAGAATGAGAAACAGTAGATAAACTCTATTGTCTACTACAGTCTATACAGCATCTGTAGATAGAATGAGAAACAGTAGATAAACTCTATTGTCTACTACAGTCTATACAGCATCTGTAGATAGAATGAGAAACAGTAGATAAACTCTATTGTCTACTACAGCTATACAGCATCTGTAGATAGAATGAGAAACAGTAGATAAACTCTATTGTCTACTACAGTCTATACAGCATCTGTAGATAGAATGAGAAACAGTAGATAAACTCTATTGTCTACTACAGTCTATACAGCATCTGTAGATAGAATGAGAAACAGTAGATAAACTCTATTGTCTACTACAGTCTATACAGCATCTGTAGATAGAATGAGAAACAGTAGATAAACTCTATTGTCTACTACAGTCTATACAGCATCTGTAGATAGAATGAGAAACAGTAGATAAACTCTATTGTCTACTACAGTCTATACAGCATCTGTAGATAGAATGAGAAACAGTAGATAAACTCTATTGTCTACTACAGTCTATACAGCATCTGTAGATAGAATGAGAAACAGTAGATAAACTCTATTGTCTACTACAGTCTATACAGCATCTGTAGATAGAATGAGAAACAGTAGATAAACTCTATTGTCTACTACAGTCTATACAGCATCTGTAGATAGAATGAGAAACAGTAGATAAACTCTATTGTCTACTACAGTCTATACAGCATCTGTAGATAGAATGAGAAACAGTAGATAAACTCTATTGTCTACTACAGTCTATACAGCATCTGTAGATAGAATGAGAAACAGTAGATAAACTCTATTGTCTACTACAGTCTATACAGCATCTGTAGATAGAATGAGAAACAGTAGATAAACTCTATTGTCTACTACAGTCTATACAGCATCTGTAGATAGAATGAGAAACAGTAGATAAACTCTATTGTCTACTACAGTCTATACAGCATCTGTAGATAGAATGAGAAACAGTAGATAAACTCTATTGTCTACTACAGTCTATACAGCATCTGTAGATAGAATGAGAAACAGTAGATAAACTCTATTGTCTACTACAGTCTATACAGCATCTGTAGATAGAATGAGAAACAGTAGATAAACTCTATTGTCTACTACAGTCTATACAGCATCTGTAGATAGAATGAGAAACAGTAGATAAACTCTATTGTCTACTACAGTCTATACAGCATCTGTAGATAGAATGAGAAACAGTAGATAAACTCTATTGTCTACTACAGTCTATACAGCATCTGTAGATAGAATGAGAAACAGTAGATAAACTCTATTGTCTACTACAGTCTATACAGCATCTGTAGATAGAATGAGAAACAGTAGATAAACTCTATTGTCTACTACAGTCTATACAGCATCTGTAGATAGAATGAGAAACAGTAGATAAACTCTATTGTCTACTACAGTCTATACAGCATCTGTAGATAGAATGAGAAACAGTAGATAAACTCTATTGTCTACTACAGTCTATACAGCATCTGTAGATAGAATGAGAAACAGTAGATAAACTCTATTGTCTACTACAGTCTATACAGCATCTGTAGATAGAATGAGAAACAGTAGATAAACTCTATTGTCTACTACAGTCTATACAGCATCTGTAGATAGAATGAGAAACAGTAGATAAACTCTATTGTCTACTACAGTCTATACAGCATCTGTAGATAGAATGAGAAACAGTAGATAAACTCTATTGTCTACTACAGTCTATACAGCATCTGTAGATAGAATGAGAAACAGTAGATAAACTCTATTGTCTACTACAGTCTATACAGCATCTGTAGATAGAATGAGAAACAGTAGATAAACTCTATTGTCTACTACAGCTATACAGCATCTGTAGATAGAATGAGAAACAGTAGATAAACTCTATTGTCTACTACAGTCTATACAGCATCTGTAGATAGAATGAGAAACAGTAGATAAACTCTATTGTCTACTACAGTCTATACAGCATCTGTAGATAGAATGAGAAACAGTAGATAAACTCTATTGTCTACTACATCCTATACAGCATCTGTAGATAGAATGAGAAACAGTAGATAAACTCTATTGTCTACTACAGTCTATACAGCATCTGTAGATAGAATGAGAAACAGTAGATAAACTCTATTGTCTACTACAGTCTATACAGCATCTGTAGATAGAATGAGAAACAGTAGATAAACTCTATTGTCTACTACAGCTATACAGCATCTGTAGATAGAATGAGAAACAGTAGATAAACTCTATTGTCTACTACAGCTATACAGCATCTGTAGATAGAATGAGAAACAGTAGATAAACTCTATTGTCTACTACAGTCTATACAGCATCTGTAGATAGAATGAGAAACAGTAGATAAACTCTATTGTCTACTACAGTCTATACAGCATCTGTAGATAGAATGAGAAACAGTAGATAAACTCTATTGTCTACTACAGTCTATACAGCATCTGTAGATAGAATGAGAAACAGTAGATAAACTCTATTGTCTACTACAGCTATACAGCATCTGTAGATAGAATGAGAAACAGTAGATAAACTCTATTGTCTACTACAGACTATACAGCATCTGTAGATAGAATGAGAAACAGTAGATAAACTCTATTGTCTACTACAGTCTATACAGCATCTGTAGATAGAATGAGAAACAGTAGATAAACTCTATTGTCTACTACAGTCTATACAGCATCTGTAGATAGAATGAGAAACAGTAGATAAACTCTATTGTCTACTACAGCTATACAGCATCTGTAGATAGAATGAGAAACAGTAGATAAACTCTATTGTCTACTACAGTCTATACAGCATCTGTAGATAGAATGAGAAACAGTAGATAAACTCTATTGTCTACTACAGTCTATACAGCATCTGTAGATAGAATGAGAAACAGTAGATAAACTCTATTGTCTACTACAGTCTATACAGCATCTGTAGATAGAATGAGAAACAGTAGATAAACTCTATTGTCTACTACAGTCTATACAGCATCTGTAGATAGAATGAGAAACAGTAGATAAACTCTATTGTCTACTACAGCTATACAGCATCTGTAGATAGAATGAGAAACAGTAGATAAACTCTATTGTCTACTACAGTCTATACAGCATCTGTAGATAGAATGAGAAACAGTAGATAAACTCTATTGTCTACTACAGTCTATACAGCATCTGTAGATAGAATGAGAAACAGTAGATAAACTCTATTGTCTACTACAGCTATACAGCATCTGTAGATAGAATGAGAAACAGTAGATAAACTCTATTGTCTACTACAGACTATACAGCATCTGTAGATAGAATGAGAAACAGTAGATAAACTCTATTGTCTACTACAGTCTATACAGCATCTGTAGATAGAATGAGAAACAGTAGATAAACTCTATTGTCTACTACAGCTATACAGCATCTGTAGATAGAATGAGAAACAGTAGATAAACTCTATTGTCTACTACAGTCTATACAGCATCTGTAGATAGAATGAGAAACAGTAGATAAACTCTATTGTCTACTACAGTCTATACAGCATCTGTAGATAGAATGAGAAACAGTAGATAAACTCTATTGTCTACTACAGTCTATACAGCATCTGTAGATAGAATGAGAAACAGTAGATAAACTCTATTGTCTACTACAGTCTATACAGCATCTGTAGATAGAATGAGAAACAGTAGATAAACTCTATTGTCTACTACAGCTATACAGCATCTGTAGATAGAATGAGAAACAGTAGATAAACTCTATTGTCTACTACAGACTATACAGCATCTGTAGATAGAATGAGAAACAGTAGATAAACTCTATTGTCTACTACAGACTATACAGCATCTGTAGATAGAATGAGAAACAGTAGATAAACTCTATTGTCTACTACAGTCTATACAGCATCTGTAGATAGAATGAGAAACAGTAGATAAACTCTATTGTCTACTACAGTCTATACAGCATCTGTAGATAGAATGAGAAACAGTAGATAAACTCTATTGTCTACTACAGACTATACAGCATCTGTAGATAGAATGAGAAACAGTAGATAAACTCTATTGTCTACTACAGACTATACAGCATCTGTAGATAGAATGAGAAACAGTAGATAAACTCTATTGTCTACTACAGACTATACAGCATCTGTAGATAGAATGAGAAACAGTAGATAAACTCTATTGTCTACTACAGTCTATACAGCATCTGTAGATAGAATGAGAAACAGTAGATAAACTCTATTGTCTACTACAGTCTATACAGCATCTGTAGATAGAATGAGAAACAGTAGATAAACTCTATTGTCTACTACAGTCTATACAGCATCTGTAGATAGAATGAGAAACAGTAGATAAACTCTATTGTCTACTACAGACTATACAGCATCTGTAGATAGAATGAGAAACAGTAGATAAACTCTATTGTCTACTACAGTCTATACAGCATCTGTAGATAGAATGAGAAACAGTAGATAAACTCTATTGTCTACTACAGTCTATACAGCATCTGTAGATAGAATGAGAAACAGTAGATAAACTCTATTGTCTACTACAGACTATACAGCATCTGTAGATAGAATGAGAAACAGTAGATAAACTCTATTGTCTACTACAGTCTATACAGCATCTGTAGATAGAATGAGAAACAGTAGATAAACTCTATTGTCTACTACAGACTATACAGCATCTGTAGATAGAATGAGAAACAGTAGATAAACTCTATTGTCTACTACAGTCTATACAGCATCTGTAGATAGAATGAGAAACAGTAGATAAACTCTATTGTCTACTACAGTCTATACAGCATCTGTAGATAGAATGAGAAACAGTAGATAAACTCTATTGTCTACTACAGTCTATACAGCATCTGTAGATAGAATGAGAAACAGTAGATAAACTCTATTGTCTACTACAGTCTATACAGCATCTGTAGATAGAATGAGAAACAGTAGATAAACTCTATTGTCTACTACAGTCTATACAGCATCTGTAGATAGAATGAGAAACAGTAGATAAACTCTATTGTCTACTACAGTCTATACAGCATCTGTAGATAGAATGAGAAACAGTAGATAAACTCTATTGTCTACTACAGTCTATACAGCATCTGTAGATAGAATGAGAAACAGTAGATAAACTCTATTGTCTACTACAGTCTATACAGCATCTGTAGATAGAATGAGAAACAGTAAATAATTTGTGTGTGACATTTAGAAATAGCTAAAAATAGTTTTTCAAGAAAATTCTTGACCTGATACATGCAGATAATTATGCGCTGTTTCACTACTTTAATTTAAGTAGTATATATGCGTGACTCTCCAATGGAAAATTGGAAAACTCCATGACGTCAAAAGATTTTGCTTCGAATTTCGAAGAGCCCTTGCTTCAAGAAACACAATTAATTGATTACCTCGACTAGTATTTTAAAGGCATTAATAGATTTACCTATAACTTTGCGTCAGTTCTGTGGCAGACACTTTTGCTGCTTTTAATGGTCAATTGCTCATCTTGTTTGCTTCTGGAAGCGCCAATTTTGAAATTTGAGCCATTTAATACTTGAGAACTGTTGGTCAACATTGTTATTTTGTGCTCATGCTATCTCTATTGGCTTTTATTATTATTTCAAATGACTGTCATACTTTTTATAACTCAGTTTCATCTTTTTGGCAAGGATTTTAACAACTGATGCTCGTAAACAGCAAATGCATACATCAGATTTAAATTGACTTCTTTTCCGTATTTTGTTACACTGGCATGCAAGAGGGAATGGAAGATTGATGAAAAGGAAGGGTGATGGGGTGAGATGAAGGGAGATGGATAGAGCGGGAAATGACGAGAGAGGAAGAGAGATGGGGAGAGAGGAAGGGAGATGGGGAGAGAGGAAGGGAGATGGGGAGAGAGGAAGGGAGATGGGGAGAGAGGAAGGGAGATGGGGAGAGAGGAAGGGAGATGGGGAGAGAGGAAGGGAGATGGGGAGAGAGGAAGGGAGATGGGAGAGAGGAAGGGAGATGGGGAGAGAGGAAGGGAGATGGGGAGAGAGGAAGGGAGATGGGGAGAGAGGAAGAGAGATGGGGAGAGAGGAAGGGAGATGGGGGGAGAGGAAGAGAGATGGGGAGAGAGGAAGAGAGATGGGGAGAGAGGAAGGGAGATGGGGAGAGAGGAAGGGAGATGGGGGGAGAGGAAGAGAGATGGGGAGAGAGGAAGAGAGATGGGGAGAGAGGAAGGGAGATGGGGAGAGAGGAAGGGAGATGGGGAGAGAGGAAGGGAGATGGGAGAGAGGAAGGGAGATGGGGAGAGAGGAAGGGAGATGGGGAGAGAGGAAGGGAGATGGGGAGAGAGGAAGGGAGATGGGGAGAGAGGAAGGGAGATGGGGAGAGAGGAAGGGATATGGAGAGAGAGAGTGAGAGAGAGAGAGAGAAGAGAGAGAGAGAAGAGAGAGAGAGAGAGAGAGAGAGAGAGAGAGAGAGAGAGAGAGAGAGAGAAGAGAGAGAGAGAGAGAGAGAGAGAGAGAGAGAGAGAGAGAGACAGAGAGAGAGAGAGGAATGTGGAGAGATACAGGGAGATAAGGAATATAATGTCTTTTTTCCGCCTTCTTACATACGCAGCTGTGTTTCCGTTGCCATCTATACTCTACGCGTTTAAACAAGGCTACGTTGGCTGAATTAAAAGGTGTATGACTCACTAAGGTCTTTCGTCGGACTGCCATGGACCATAATATTGTAACACACTGCTAAGCGTACGTGAAAACCAGGCCTGTACATTTGCTGTTACGTAACTGAAACCCTTCCCTTTGGACCCCCGGAGGGGTAAAGCGAGGGTCGGGTCAAGAGAGGGAGACAGAGACAGTGAGGGGAGATAATTATAAAGGCGTACAACTAACTGTACACTGAAGCCTAGATGTACAGGATAGGGTAAGGGCAATTATTCCGCCGCCACATTAAATTCAGCCACCCTTGCCCCCCCCCCTCTCCCCTCCACAGACCCCCTTGCATATCAAACAAACTGAACAGGCAATCCCCATAACCAAAGTAAGGCCTTGCTTAGTAAATCTGCGAGCGTATAGGCTCCAATAAAAGGAGCAAACAACAGCACATTTAGCTCCTTAATTTCTACTAGAGGAGGAATTACACAGGACGGTTTCTGTCTTAGGCCTAAATCAGTATCGGTGAGTGGAATGGCAATGCATTAGGTATTATTCATTTATTACGCTTTATAAAAAATCTGAAAATGTGTCAGACGAGGCTTCAACGATCTGAAAATTTGTGTCAGACGAGGCTTCAATAATCTGAAAATATGTCAGACGAGGCTTCAATAATCTGAAAATGTGTCAGACGAGGCTTTAATAATCTGAAAATGTGTCAGACGAGGCTTCAATAATCTGAAAATGTGTCAGAAAAGGCTTCAATAATCTGAAATTGTGTCAGACGAGGCTTCAGTTCTATAAAATAAATTAGGTTGAGTCACAATCGTCTAAAATGAGGCAGATAAGGATTCAATTATAAAACCGTGCAACGTATAAAAATTGTCCGTGCGCACCCCGCCCCGCCTCAGGCCCGCTGGCACCGCTGCAACAATGTTGGGCGCCGAATTCATCGACACAATCTCCAGCTGGGACATTCAGCACCAGGTCGGAGTTGAAGACTTCGCCGATCGCTGGAACTTCTTGTTCACCACCGGCGTGCTGATTATGTGCACCGTGATTGTCGCGGCCAGGCAGTACATTGTCGGCGAGCCAATCACCTGCTTCATACCTTCGCAGGTATCTGGATCCACATTCGAAGACTATATGGAGAATATCTGCTGGGTGCAAGGCACTTATCCTTTACCTGTCGACAGTCAGTTCTCAAATACGGAGGAGTTCTGGAAATCTCTGGCCAGCAAGAAGCTCAGTGAGTTCACAGTTTTCTATCAGTAGTGAGTAGTTTAATGACCGGGGCTTAGCACTAGTGCTTATTGGGCTTGATTTTATAGTGTTTGATTTATATAATGCATGTAACTAGCCTAAGATACTGACCAAATTGAGGCACCTGACCAATCATACACCTGGGCTAATGACCAATCATACACCTGGGCTAATGACCAATCGTACATCTAGGCTAATTTTTAATCATACACCTGGGCTAATAACCAATCATACATATGACCAATCTGGGCTAATGACCAATCAAACACCTGGGCTAATGACCAATCATACACCTGGGCTAATGACCAATCATACACCTGGGCTAATGACCAATCAAACACCTAGGCTAATGACCAATCAAACACCTGGGCTAATGACCAATCAAACACCAGGGCTAATGACCAATCATACACCTGGGCTGATGACTAATCAAACACCCGGGCTAATGACCAATCAAACACCAGGGCTAATGACCAATCATACACCTGGGCTGATGACTAATCAAACACCCGGGCAAATGACCAATCAAACACCTGGGCTAATGACCAATCAAACACCTGGGCTAATGACCAATCATACACCTGGGCTAATGACCAATCAAACACCTGGGCTGATGACTAATCAAACACCCGGGCTAATGACCAATCAAACACCTGGGCTAATGACCAATCAAACACCTGGGCTGATGACTAATCAAACACCCGGGCTAATGACCAATCAAACCCCTGGGCTAATGACCGATCAAAAACCTGGGCTAATGACCAATCATACACCTGGGCTAATGACCAATCATACACCTGGGCTATTGACCAATCATACACCTGGGCTAATGACCAATCAAACACCTGAACTAATGACCAATCAAACACCTGGGCTAATGACGAATCATACACCTGGGCTGATGACTAATCAAACACCTGGGCTAATGACCAATCATACACCTGGGCTAATGACCAATCAAACACTTGGGCTAATGACCAATCAATCACCTAGGCTAATGTTAAATCATACAATAATCTAGGTTAATGAACAGTCAGGCATCAAGTGTCAATGACCCCACACTCGTCTGGGTCAAACACCTATTAAATACCTTTCTTAATACCCAAATTATACTCGAACACCTAAGGTACTAACTCATAAATCATTTTTTAAATGAATGAGAATTTCTATAAATTAAGCAGCAGTCAACTAATTAGTTTAGAATTTTGTTCGCATAAACAAGTTTAGAAATAGAATGACATGATGGCACTCCAGGGGGGGAGTTGCTTTCACCTGCCAGATCTGTAACTGTTGCTTTCAGCTTATTGCGTAATAACCTAACGATATCTACCAGGGCAGACTGTGAAGAGTTTATCAAACACGTGACTTTTATGCTCGGACGACGAGCCGTGTTTTAATTCATGAGCGAGCAGCTTGGCTTTTAAGGATGCTAGAATTAAATTTTATGTGACTGACACACGCTGTGACTCAAAAGCCGTGTTCAGACATACTTGCCGACCATAGTGCGGGCCTGTGTACAGTATTGGCGAGTCAGCGGGATGCGCAGAGTTGCCGTCAGCGCTGGTTGTGAGGCGATGTCGCTGAAGGCATAAGCCGCAAGCCCTGCTACAATTATGATTATCACCAAGTAGGCCTGACTGATATGAATTAAGCAGTTTCAAATCGTCTGTCTCTCTCCGCCGCAGTGTACTACCAGTGGGTGCCGTTCATCCTTGGCCTGCAGACGATGCTGTTTTACCTGCCCCGTATTGTCTGGCTCGCCCTCGCTAGCCGGCGCTCCGGCGCCGATAGTCAGGTGCTGGTGGCGCGCGCCGCCGAGGCCGGCACCTCCGATGGGGAGGACCGCGAGAAAATCGTGTATCAGACTGCCGTTGACCTGGAACAGCTGCTGCTGCTGGCTAAAAGGTGCGCGGGCGCTTTGTTTGCTACTGTTAGTAGGCTGTGCAGTTTACTGCATATTTATCGCACAATGAAAAAGTAAAAAATGGTCAGTGCACACGTGTCTGTGTATGTGATTGCAGCATTAAATACGAATTAAGAATTCTAGGATTTCCGCAAATAGGGATTCCAGTATTAACTAAGCATCAGATTCCCCAGATCCCAAATGGGGATTTCAGTACTAACTAAGCATCAGAAATCCCAGATCCCAAATGGGGATTCCATTATTAACTAAGCATCAGAATCCCCAGATCCCAAATAAGGGATTCCAGTATTACGAGTAACTAAGCATCAGATTCCTCAGATCCCAAGTGAGGATCTATATTGAGCACAAGAGAGGATTAACTAATACCCACCCCGCTCGCAGATCCGAGCTGAGTCGCGGTGCTTTGAGCAAACTACTCGGTGCGGGCAAGCGTCTGAGCTCCGGACTCACAACTGGTTACCTGTTTGTGAAACTGCTCTACCTGGCTAATGGGATTGGGCAGCTCTATCTGATGCAGACTTTCCTGCGACTGGGAGCTAGCAACCACAGCAGCGTTCTCTATGGCGCTGAGATTCTGTCTAACATTGCCGCGGGCAGGGACTGGCGGTCCACCATGGTGTTTCCCAGGGTCACCTTCTGCAGGACGGAGTTTGCCATTTTTGGTGAGCAATGGGAGCTTGGAAGTGGGGAGCTCGTCTAGGGCTGGGGGTCTGGGGTGGGGGTTGATCTAGGGGCTGGGGGGTTAGGGGCTTATCTAGGGGCGGGGGGTCAGGGGTGACAGCTCATCTAGGGACTGGAGAGGCAGCTCATCTAGGGACTGGAGAGACAGCTCATCTATGGACTGAAGAGGCAGCTCATCTAGGGACTGGAGAGACAGCTCATCTAGGGACTGGAGAGACAGCTCATCTAGGGACTGAAGAAGCAGCTCATCTAGGGACTGGAGAGGCAGCTCATCTAGGGACTGGAGAGGCAGCTCATCTAGGGACTGGAGAGGCAGCTCATCTAGGGACTGGAGAGGCAGCTCATCTAGGGACTGAAGAAGCAGCTCATCTAGGGACTGGAGAGGCAGCTCATCTAGGGACTGGAGAGGCAGCTCATCTAGGGACTGAAGAAGCAGCTCATCTAGGGACTGGAGAGGCAGCTCATCTAGGGACTGAAGAAGCAGCTCATCTAGGGACTGGAGAGGCAGCTCATCTAGGGACTGGAGAGGCACCTCATCTAGCGAGCTAACAGGTAGCCAGTTCGTGCTCATTGCCCTGAAACCCGGCTGCAAAGGAAAATCCCCCTCACAATAATTGCAATCCAGGCGGAACGCAGAGGTACATCGCCCAGTGCGCGCTGCCGGTGAACATGCTGAATGAGAAGATCTACATATTCCTGTGGTTCTGGATGGCGATAGGCCTGCTTATCACTGCCCTGTCAGTCCCAGCCTGGTTGCTCCGGGTGGCCAGCTGCCGCGGTCGGTCCCGCTACGTTCGCCGGCACCTGCAACTGCGCCAGGAGGGCCTCGCCGACAAACGCCTGGTCGGGGAATTCGTTGATCGATTCCTGCGCCACGACGGTGTCTTCCTGTTGAAGATGATGCAGATGAATGTGGGAGACTTGGTGACCGGGGATGTCACTCTGCACCTGTACCGCCTGTGGCTGCGGAAGCACCGCGAGAGGCTGGGAAGCTTCGACGAGGAGCTGTCACTGGCGTCTGGATCCTCGATTTGATGTTGCGGAATTCATTTGTGCAACTCTAATTGATCAACATTGGTCTCTGTCCTGGTGAAATGTGCTCTTTGTGTATCTATTGGGGTTGGCATGCTCATTCGGGATCTGGGATTTGGATTCTTTAAAATTTGGGATTTGGGATCTGGGATTTGGTTTAATTGGCATCTGGGATTTGGTTTAATTGGGATCAGGGATTTGGTTTAATTGGGATCTGGGATTTGGATTCTTTAATTGGGATCAGGGATTTGGTCTATTCGCGATCTGGGATTTGGTTTAATTGGGATCCGGGATTTGGATTCTTTAATTGGGATCTGGGATTTGGATTCTTTAATTGGGATCTGAGATTTGGTTTAATTGGGATCTGGGATTTGGTTTAATTGGGATCTGGGATTTGAATTCTTTAATTGGGATCTGGGATTTGGTTTATTCGGGATCTGGGATTTGGTTTAATTGGGATCCGGGATTTGGATTAATTGGGATCTGGGATTTGAATTCTTTAATTGGGATCTGGGATTTGGTTTATTCGGGATCTGGGATTTGGTTTAATTGGGATCCGGGATTTGGATTAATTGGGATCTGGGATTTGGTTTAATCGGGATCTGGGATTTAGTTTAATTGGGATCTGGGATTTGGTTTAATCGGGATCTGGGATTTGGTTTAATTGGGATCTGGGATTTGGTTTAATCGGGATCTGGGATTTGGTTTAATTGGGATCTGGGATTTAGTTTAATTGGGATCTGGGATTTGGTTTAATCGGGATCTGGGTTTTGGTTTAATTGGGATCTGGGATTTGGTTTAATCGGGATCTGGGATTTGGTTTAATTGGGATCTGGGATTTAGTTTAATTGGGATCTGGGATTTGGTTTAATTGGGATCTGGGATTTAGTTTAATTGGGATCTGGGATTTAGTTTAATTGGGATCTAAATTCGGATTCTTTAATTGGGATTCTGTATCTGGGATCTGTATCCTTCATTTGTAGTATCTTCCATTGTGAAATCAGGTCAAATCAGGAGAATTGCTTTCTCGGTTTTAACAAAAAAATTATTAACTCATATCGCATGCTTTTTTGTTTTATTTAAGAAAAACGTCATCGTTTTACTAGTTGCAAGTTACTAATAGTAGCAAGTTCAGCTAATTTATAATTTTATGCTTTGATCAATATATATAATCGTAATCTAAAATAATCTTAGTGCGTCTTTTAACGCTTATTAACTTTTAAATAAAATGAACCATGCTTCACTAAATTAATAGGCCATTAATAGGCTAAAATCAACCTGTACAGCAGTACGTGCTCATATACATCTATTTTTTCTTTTAATTTCTTTGCAACCATCTACAAAATTATGTTTTACTGTTGGAGAGTCTCGACTGAGATGATTGACAGGTTTAATAGATGCGCTGTGCTTTTTAAGAATCTCTTAAAGCACCTGTCCGTCTGTTTTGGCTTGGAAGATAACAGGCCTACTAGAGGGCGGAGGTCACACAAGCGGTGAGCCGTCTAGAGGTCAAAGTTTCAAATTTTATATATCATACTGATTTCGCGGTCATTCATTTTTCCACTATTGTATTATTCCAATGCAATTCTGATCTGCACGGCTGTTTCACGTGTGGCACAAGATTACCAGTGTTGCTAACAAGTAATGTAATGTAGGAATCTCCCCATTCTCACTTTCCCCATGGGGAACCTCTCCCCATTCTCACTTTCACTTCTTCACTCTCCCAATGACCCTCACTCCCTTCTATGATCTTCACTCACCTTCAAGACTCTCACGATCTCCCCATGACCCTCTGTCCCCCAGGATCCTCTCTCCCTCATGACCCTCTCTCCCCCATGACCCTCTCTCCCCATGACCCTCTCCCCCATGATCCTCTCTCCCCCATGCCCCTTTCTCCCCCATGACACTCTCTCCCCATGACCCTCTCTCCCCCATGACCCTCTCTCCCCCATAACCCTCTCTCTCCCAGGATCCTCACTCCCCTTCATCAAGACCCTCATTCTCCCCATGACCCTCTCTCCATGACCCCTTCTCCCTATGACCCAGCTCTTTCCCTATGACCCTCTCTTCCTATGATACACTCTCTGCATTACCCTCTCTCCAGATAACCATCTCTCCCCATGACCCTCTCTCCCTATGATACTCTCTTCCTATGACCCACCTACCCATTACTCTCTCTCTCCCCATGACCCTCTCTCCCCCATGACCCTTCTCCCTATAACCCTCTGTCCCCATGACCTCTTTTCCTTATGACCCCCATCCCCATGACCCTTTCTACCCATGACCCTCTCCCCCAAGACCCTCTCTCCCTATGACCCTCCCTCCCCATGACTCTCAATCTCTTAATGACCCTCTCTCTAGTGATCCTTCCCACTCTCCCTTCTCTCCCCTCTCCCCATTCTCTCCCCTCCCTTTCCCTTCATGACCTTTACCCTCCCAATGACCTGATTCTCATGACCCTCACTCTCTTTATGACCCTTCTCTCCAGTCTCTATGATCCTAACTACATGTACCTACCCATTCATCATCACCATTACATGTGAATACCATTCACTTTTATTAGGTGAAGGTCAGATCAGAGAGTTTCTCATCTGACGAAATAACATGCAATAATTTTTTAAGAGCAAAGTTTCACACCGTTGCACTGAATTGTGACGCAAAGTGTTTGTATACCATGGCTGATAGTGTATTTGGCTTCACCACCCTCCAGTCACTGCAATAGACTGCTGGCTACCTGCTATCTGTGTACGGGAAAATAAAGATAGCTACAAAATGTAAAAAAGTCACTTCAGTTGCTGCATGTTGTTCTTTTTCAAATCTGAAGCTCAAAAATCAGAGGCCGCCCAGGGGTCGAAGTCGCAATGCCACACCCCCAATAAGCGTCCGCTAGTCCTAATTCAACACTTTATTACTTTATAACCCCGATTCGTATCTCTTACATTGTTCAAAGTTAGTTGTAAATCGTTAGGTATGTAAACAGTGCCACTTTTGTACCAGTAGTATAGATATCGAGTCAACTCAATTGTAATTAATAGTAAAATATTTAATTCAATGCTCTGTGCAGAATTTCTACTATTCGAGGCCTCGATGTGCTTTTAAGAAACAAAATGCAAATAAAAACCTAAAATAACTGAACTGTAAAATCGATTCAGTCTATTAGAATATCCCAACCCTGAAGTTTGATTCTGCACCACTGTAGCTTTGTCTTCTGCCCCTGAAGGTTGGTCTTTCACTCCTGAAGTTTGGTTCTCCGCCCCTGAAGGTTGGTCTTCCACTCCTGAAGTTTGATTCTCCGCCCCTGAAGGTTGGTCTTTCACTCCTGAAGTTTGATTCTCCGCCCCTGAAGGTTGGTCTTTCACTCCTGACGTTTGATTCTCCGCCCCTGAAGGTTGGTCTTTCACTCCTGAAGTTTGATTCTCCGCCCCTGAAGGTTGGTCTTTCACTCCTGACGTTTGATTCTCCGCCCCTGAAGGTTGGTCTTTCACTCCTGAAGTTTGATTCTCCGCCCCTGAAGGTTGGTCTTTCACTCCTGAAGTTTGGTATTCAACTCCTGAAGTTTGGTATTCAACTCCTGAAGTTTGGTATTCCACCCCTGAAGTTTGGTATTCCACCCCTGAAGTTTGGTATTCCACCCCTGAAGTTTGGTATTCCACCCCTGAAGTTTGGTATTCCACCCCTGAAGTTTGGTATTCCACTCCTGAAGTTTGGTATTCCACTCCTGAAGTTTGGTATTCCACCCCTGAAGTTTGGTATTCCACCCCTGAAGTTTGGTATTCCACTCCTGAAGTTTGGTATTCCACCCCTGAAGTTTGGTATTCCACCCCTGAAGTTTGGTATTCCACTCCTGAAGTTTGGTCTTTCGCTCCTGTTATTGAATCAATATTTATGATACTGCATTAACACATAGTCGGTGCAAACTTTACATTTTTCAATTTGCAGTGAAACTTCATACTATATTTGCAATCTGTCAAAAGTGCAAATTTGGCAAGGTTTCTTTAAACCGCAATCATATACTCGTACGCATTTAATATACTACGCATAGTAATTGGCCTATAAACTCGCTACAGTGTAATTAGTCACTGCATCTCCATGGTGTTGCGCCTTTCCTTGCCTGCCGGATACTGCCAGCGCAGCACGCAGGGCACCGGGTACAGCATCAGGCCGCTGACGAGGACGCAGACGCCGCACACGATGAACGGAATGTCGAATGACAAAGTCGAATCGAATAGGAAACCTGCGAGTGTTGTCAGTGAATGTGTTTTTCTGTTATTAAAATGTTTTCTCATTCAGCAAGCAAGCAGAAGCAAGCAGAAGCAAGCAGAAGCAAGCAGAAGCAAGCAGAAGCAAGCAGAAGCAAGCAGAAGCAAGCAGAAGCAAGCAGAAGCAAGCAGAAGCAAGCAGAAGCAAGCAGAAGCAAGCAGAAGCAAGCAGAAGCAAGCAGAAGCAAGCAGAAGCAAGCAGAAGCAAGCAGAAGCAAGCAGAAGCAAGCAGAAGCAAGCAGAAGCAAGCAGAAGCAAGCAGAAGCAAGCAGAAGCAAGCAGAAGCAAGCAGAAGCAAGCAGAAGCAAGCAGAAGCAAGCAGAAGCAAGCAGAAGCAAGCAGAAGCAAGCAGAAGCAAGCAGAAGCAAGCAGAAGCAAGCAGAAGCAAGCAGAAGCAAGCAGAAGCAAGCAGAAGCAAGCAGAAGCAAGCAGAAGCAAGCAGAAGCAAGCAGAAGCAAGCAGAAGCAAGCAGAAGCAAGCAGAAGCAAGCAGAAGCAAGCAGAAGCAAGCAGAAGCAAGCAGAAGCAAGCAGAAGCAAGCAGAAGCAAGCAGAAGCAAGCAGAAGCAAGCAGAAGCAAGCAGAAGCAAGCAGAAGCAAGCAGAAGCAAGCAGAAGCAAGCAGAAGCAAGCAGAAGCAAGCAAAAGCAAGCAGAAGCAAGCAAAAGCAAGCAGAAGCAAGCCGAGGCATCATTAAACTTGCCAGCAATTGGCGGGCCGACAAGCACCCCGATGCCCTGGAACAGCAGCGTTAGTCCGAACGAGTCGCTCAACTTCTCCAAGCCGAGCAAATCCACCAGCACGGGTGATGTCAGAGTGACGTAAGTGCCTGCGGTTGGAGAAGTTAAAGTTGATATCGTTTAGAAATGGTGCATTTAAAGAGATTAGAAAAGCTCTATCACATCATCGCATTCTAAAGTGAAAATTGGGCTTTTAAAGAATTTTTGGTAACCTTAAAGTGTTTTTTTATTCTTTTAGAGGCAGAGGGCTGCGTGAACCCTGGCGCGAAAGGACATTGTCACAAAACCGGCGAGAGGCGTTACTGCCCATTCCGCCAACTCCCCTGAGTAGGCACACACCTCATAGGAGTGTACAGCGGTCCTAACTTTTTTATCGTTAGTCATGTACACTTCACTGTGCCTTGGGGGTTGGCCCTCAAGGCCATTAATTGCACGAGCAGAGCCAAGCCGAGATTCCAACTTAGCCACAATTTAATATGACTGCACTTGGAATCGAGCCTGGGACGCTGGCACACCAGAGCGCCGCGCTGGACCACTGGGTATGATACACCCACTGTAGTGTTTGTTACGTCCGTTAACTGCAGTTGTTATTGGTTTGCGAAAGGTAGGCTACGGCATTTGTTAATGTAAACAAAAGTTTTTATTTTGTTGTTGCATCTACGGTTCACTGACCAAAGATTGGGTTCGTTAAAGATTAAAATCAGTACTGCAGGTTCATTCTGTTCGTGCAGCGGTCTGGATTGTTTTGATAATTAAATCACTTGATTTTTATGCTGGCAATCTGCAAAGTTAAGCAAAATTTGCCGTGGTTAGTGCAGAGATGAATCTGCAGCCTCAAGCCCTCGATCTTTATGGGATTACCAGGGAAAAGCTCATTCTCTAAGCTCTTCTTCTTGGTCATTCAAGAGCTGTCTTAACTGGAATACCCATTCTGAAATGCTTCGATGCAACATCAGCAGCATACAAGCGCGCCAATGCTGTACGCAGGCACAGCACTCACACACACGCTCACACAGGGTGTACAGCGGCCCTGACTGTCTAATCGTCAGGCATGTACAATCTCTGTGCCTTGGGGGCTGACACTCATGGTAGCGCACGGAATCGAACCAGAGGTCGCGGCACCGCTGAGCTGCTCCGCCCCAGGCACCCCAACGCACCAATAAAGACGCCGAACAAAGCGCAGTAGGTGGCCATAAACCAGTAGGCGTCGGTCAGGAAGCTGAACACCAGCACGGTGCCAGCGATGGTCAGCGCCGAGTTGTACAGCATCAGCTTGTTCACCCATTTCCTATCGGACAGAAAGCCGAAGGTCACCCGACCGACCATGTTGGAGATGCCGATGACGGACACCAACAGGGAGCTGAGCGTCTTCGAGATGCCGGCCTGCTGGGCGCGGTCGGGCACGAACAGAAACGGGGCGTTGAACCCGATGCTGCCCAGCAGGTTGGAGATGAGGAACATCACGAAGGAGATGTCGCGCAGCAGCGACAGGTTCATCAGGCCGGCCAGCTCCTCGCGGATCATCTCGCGCAGCGACCTGCCTTCAGCGTCGGCTTTTACCGCTGTCGCCGTCTCGCCCGTCTCCTCGTCGCGCAGCGTCGCAATGCTGGTGATGCTGCGGATGAAGTGCACCGGCCGGGTCACGTGGGTCAGCTGGATTCCCTGCGCCGTCCCCGCCGCCATCTTTGGCTGCTCCTCCAGGTCGATGCTGCCGGAGCGGGGCACCATCCGCTGCCGCTGGGACATGTCCTGCATGGACAGAAAGTCGCCGTAGCCGCCTGACTTGCCGCCGCCGCCGCCCCCTCGGATGGCGCGCATTCCTCGACCAGGCCGCCTGCCGTGCCCACCGGGGTTCAGCACGAGCTCCATCTCATCATGCCGATCCAGCAGCTTCTGCAGCTCGCGCCTGGAATCTCCCGTCTTGCCGTCATTGGCGTGCGGCGGGACCTCCGTCTTGAGGTCGCCGTTGTCGGCCTTCTTAGCGACGTCGGCTGCCTCTTCGCTGGCCACTGTTGACGGCTTACGCAGTGGCAGTTCCAGGAGCGGCAGCGGCCGGAACATCGAGCCGAATACGGCGCAGTGCAGCAGGATGGCGGACAGAATCAGCATAGCGCCACGCCAGGTGTACGTCTCGATCAATAAGCTGATGATCGGGCTGAAGATGAACGTGCCTGCGGGACGGGATAGGAATGGGAGGGGTGTAAAAGTGGGCTCGCCAACTCACTCCGCACCCACCTCACTCTGCAACCACCTCTCTCCGCACCCACCTCACTCCGCACCCACCTCACTCCGCAACCACCTCACTCCGCACCCATGTCACTCCGCACCCACCTCGCTCCGCACCCACCTCACTCCGCAACCACCTCACTCCGCACCCACCTCACTTCGCACCCACCTCACTCTGCAACCACCTCACTTCGCACCCACCTCACTCCGCAACCACCTCACTCTGCACCCACCTCACTCCGCAACCACCTCACTCTGCACCCACCTCTTCACTCCTCACTCACCGAAACCCGAGCCACAGACGGCGATGCCAATGGCCGTAGAGCGCAGCGTCGTGAAATAGATGCCCACAGTGACAATCGTTGGCAAGTAGATGAGGCTCATGCCGAGTCCTGCAGCGGTGAGAGGTTACGTAATTATCGTTAGAAATTGTAATCACACTAACAATGCCAGCCCGACAAGCCCGACAGACACAGACACGCTAGCATTAGACACAGACACGCTAGCATTAGACACAGACACGCTAGCATTAGACACAGACACGCTAGCATTAGACACAGACACGCTAGCATTAGAGACAGACACGCTAGCATTAGACACAGACACGCTAGCATTAGAGACAGACACGCTAGCATTAGACACAGACACGCTAGCATTAGAGACAGACACGCTAGCATTAGACACAGACACGCTAGCATTAGACAGACAGCCTGAGCACCAACTCACCAACCAAGCAGCCAATGGTAATCACCAGCATCCAGGCCTCGGTGGCAAAGTAGGACACCGCGAACCCGATGCTGCCAATCACGGCTCCCGTCATGGCGACTGGCCGGTTGCCAAATTTGGTGCTGGCTACGCTGGCCACCGGCCCGGCGCCCAGGGTGATGCCCACCATGATAGAGTTGATCCAGCCCGCCAGCTGTCTGGAGGTGTTCAGCTCCTCCACCAGCTCGGCGGTCAGCACGCCGAACGCGTACGTGATGCCATCGATGACCAGATGCACGCAGAAGGCCGACGCCACCACGACCCAGCCCCAGCCGCCGTTCGGTGATTGATAAACCCGACCTGAAGTCATTGCAGAGTCAATACGACAGAGTTGTCAGGCATGGAAATAGTTCTGCCTAATATTAGAGGCTGAAGATTACGTTTTGTTTAAAAAAACAGACAGTATCCAGTGCTTTCTACTAATGCGATTTATATAACTGCTGCCCGTGAAAGGAGGGCATGGACCGGCGCAGCCATTGGACGAGACTTATAATGGCCTGGCGTGAGGCCTGCGCCTGGCCTATGCCTAGATACAACTGAGTGGCGGCGCATTCATGCTAATCATTTATTAATGAGAAGCAATTCTAGCCACGCGTTGCAGCCCTGATAGATTATTATTTTTATAGTCTGAATCTAGAAATTGATGCCATTTAGAATGTGCTATTCACAACGGAGCTACTCTCCCCTCCTGATGCTTCAGGGGGTGCCGCTACTCTCCCCTCCTGATGCTTCAGGGGGTGCCGCTACTCTCCCCTCCTGATGCTTCAGGGAGTGCCGCTACTCTCCCCTCCTGATGCTTCAGGGGGTGCCGCTACTCTCCCCTCCTGATGCTTCAGGGAGTGCCGCTACTCTCCCCTCCTGATGCTTCGTGGGGCGCCACTACTCTCCCCTCCTGATGCTTCAGGGAGTGCTGCTTCTCTCCCCTCCTGATGCTTCAGGGGGTGCCGCTACTCTCCCCTCCTGATGCTGCAGGGAGTGCCGCTACTCTCCCCTCCTGATGCTTCAGGGAGTGCCGCTACTCTCCCCTCCTGATGCTTCAGGGAGTGCCGCTACTCTCCCCTCCTGCTGCTTCGTGGGGCGCCACTACTCTCCCCTCCTGATGCTTCGTGGGGCGCCACTACTCTCCCCTCCTGATGCTTCAGGGAGTGCTGCTTCTCTCCCCTCCTGATGCTTCGTGGGGCGCCACTACTCTCCCCTCCTGATGCTTCAGGGAGTGCCGCTACTCTCCCCTCCTGATGCTTCAGGGAGTGCCGCTACTCTCCCCTCCTGATGCTTCAGGGGGTGCCGCTACTCTCCCCTCCTGATGCTTCAGGGGGTGCCGCTACTCTCCCCTCCTGCTGCTTCAGGGGCGCCTCCTGAATCATCAGAAAATACTCTGTACCTGTGACCTCAAGAAAGGTGTATTTCTACTTTAATTTCACTGCCAAACTGGTTGCCACGGAGGACCACAATCTGATTTTACGGGGCTTCGATAAGTGATAAGATCTCAACACTTACACTACTGAGAACAAAGCTGCAAAATACTAACTGTTGTAAAAAAACTAGAAAAATACTTCAGAATCTAGTTTAAAACAATGTTTTACGCAAGCCGGCTCAATCACCTGATCTGACAGCTTCTCTCTAGTCAGATCTTATCTATCCAGATTGTATATAAGTATAACAAAATGCTATTATGCCTTGTTTCAGCTGGACACCGTTTTTAACATTATATGTTGTATAAGGCCATTGATAAACCTTATCTATCACAGCTTACGCGATCGTATAAGGCCGGTGCTAGGCTGGGCTCCAATTGAGATAGGTAAATTCACACACCGCTGCACTCGGTAATATGAGTAATGCCAGTGAGTAAGAGCGTGGGCGAGCAAATTCAAATTAACTGCTAAATGAATTGGAATGACCTCTTGTTTTACGCTTAAAAATTTTAAATTCAGCATTTTCTGGGAAATGTACTTTACTACCTACTTATATTAATTAATTCGGGAAGTTAATCCGGATTTCAATTTTATGAGGTAACGTTTAGATTATAAGAAAAATATAACTTTTCAAGACATATCTACCCTAAGAAAGGGCCGCTACCCCTCTCTACCTTTTAAAGGCCCGCTACCCCTCTCTATCTTTTAAAAGCCCGCTACCCCTCTCTATCTTTTAAAGGCCCGCTACCCCTCTCTATCTTTTCAAAGCCCGCTACCCCTCTCTATCTTTTAAAGGCCCGCTACCCCTCTCTATCTTTTAAATGCCCGCTACCCCTCTCAATCTTTTAAATGCCCGCTACCCCTCTCTACCCTTTAAAAGCCCGCTACCCCTCTCTATCTTTTAAAGGCCCGCTACCCCTCTCTATCTTTTAAAGGCCCGCTACCCCTCTCTATCTTTTCAAAGCCCGCTACCCCTCTCTATCTTTTAAAGGCCCGCTACCCCTCTCTATCTTTTAAATGCCCGCTACCCCTCTCAATCTTTTAAATGCCCGCTACCCCTCTCTACCCTTTAAAAGCCCGCTACCCCTCTCTATCTTTTAAAGGCCCGCTACCCCTCTCTATCTTTTAAAGGCCCGCTACCCCTCACTACCTTTTAAAACCCAGCTATTTCCATCACTTCTTAAAAAGTTTTAGTCACTATAAAATTCGAATTTCCAAACTAATTTTTCGCCGCAGTCTCTTTTACAACGTTTAACAAGGTGTCAACTTTCTAATAGTAGTTTTTTATCCCGCACCCCTCAAACAGAAAATCATGCTCGAACCAATTTCCTTCATTTTGCTTTTTTTCCTGAAAACTGCGCTCCGCTACGAAAAAAGGCGATTTCCTTTTTGTTAAAGACTGTCAGAAATTGGATACCGTCCATGGTGGGTGGGAATCGGGTGGCGGATTGGCGCAGGGATCACGGATTGGCCGAGGGGTTCGGGATCTGTGTTGCTCCCTCCCCCTTTCCGCTAAGCCTATTGGACCCCGGTCAGCGGGGACACAGTGAAAGTTTTGCAAATCCCAGCAGCTGGGGATCAGTATTTAGCAATCCCGATTCTGTTCCAACAGACCAGACAGAAAGCCTGAGATAAAAAGCAAAAACTAATTTTGTTCGCTGAGTTGCCCAAATTTCAATGGAAACGTCGCCGCACGGGCCGCCGCCGCCGCCTTCGCCGACCTCCTCGGCCGCTGGTCCTGCCCACTCGGCCGCGCTCCGGGCGCCATTCATGGACCCGGCCCTGACCCGGTCCCTGGTGAAGCTGATGCAGCCGCCAATCTACCCAGTGACGGAGAAGGGCGCCAGGAAGCCAAAGTGCGCCCGCTGCCGCAACCACGGCATGGTCAGCTGGCTGAAGGGCCACAAGCGGCACTGCCGGTTCAAAGACTGCGCCTGCGCCAAGTGCAACCTCATCGCCGAGCGGCAGCGAGTCATGGCCGCCCAGGTGGCGCTGAAACGTCAGCAGAGCGCCGAGGACGCCGTCGCTATCGGGCTGCGCAGCTTCGCCGATGGCAGCGCGCCGGTGCTCTCCTCCGGCCCGCTGTGGGGTTCCGACTGCGTCAGCGAGCCCATGGACCAGCAGGCGGCCGCTCTGACGATGATGCAGCAGCAGCTGGAGGAGGCTGATGATGATGATGAGGGTGATAATAATCAGGAAGCTGGAATCTGCGACGGCGGAGCTGATGAAGAGGCTGATGCAGCGGCGGCTTCGTCGGATGGAGGGCACGGTGAGTCGATGAGACGTGTCTACCGCACTCTATGCCCTGTTGTCTACCTTTATTGTTTATCCCCACTGTCTACCCCACTATACCTTATTGTCTACCCGATTGTCTACCCCACTATACCTTATTGTCTACCCGATTGTCTACCCCACTATACCTTATTGTCTACCCGATTGTCTACCCCACTATACCTTATTGTCTACCCTCACTGTCTACCCAACTGTATACCCACTGTCTACCCCACTGTCTACCCCACTGTCTACCCCACTGTCTACCCCACTGTCTACCCCATTGTCTACCCCACTGTCTACCCCACTGTCTACCCTACTGGCTACCCTATTGTCTACCCTGTTGTCTACCCCACTCTATACCCTATTGTCTAACCTATTGTCTGCCCCACTATGTACCCCACTGTGTACTTTATTATCCACCCTATTATTGCCTACCGCACTGTCTACCTCGCGATCTAACCCCACTGTATACACCTAACTGACTACCCCCACTGGCTGTCTAGTCCAATTTCTACCCCACACTCTACCTCGCTGTATACCCAAGAGTCTACCCCACTATCTACCCCATGTCTACTTGCCTGCTCATACCTATTTAGCATCTTGAGCATCCCTTCAGAGTATTCTTTCAAAACTAAGACAAGGGCCGCTAGCTAAACGATCCCAGCTTAAGCTCAAAGCCACCATGCAATCGAAGTCAGCTTCGTTTCCATGGCAACTATCAACTGAGACAGCGCAGTGTTGAGCAAACACTCGATAGTTAAGAGACAATTGGATCTAATATTTGCCAAATCTGACAATAATATTCGAAATAAACGCACGTTGCCAACCCTAAAACTTTTCAAGAGTCAGCAGTTGAGATCTTTCATAGCTGACCCCGATAGGGAAATGTTATTGTAGATCGGGGAAAATATTGATTGATTTGACAGCTACACAAATTTATTTGACAAGCTTCGATAGAAAGTCTGACTCGAGATTGAAAATTTGTCTGTTTGCTTTTAACCCTTCTAACTGCTTCAAAATGTGCCCTATAATAAAAGAAGATTTTTTACAAGCACAAGAAATCTCAGTTCAGCAAATTTCTTTCAAATTAGTCTTCTTTCAATTCTGGAAAACTGAGGGGAACGGCCGCTAAAACACGTGTTTAACGAGCCCTGTTTAAACACTTGCCGTCCCTACTACATATCCTTTTTTAGGGTTGCCAAAGAATCTCAGTGTTTGTCTAGAGGGATCTTCTTACTTGAAAAATAGACTTTCCTTCGGGGGCAGAAATTCATTTTCAGCTCTAAATGAGAGTTAATATTGTTAAGATTGGCCTCGGTCTCAGTCAGGACACTTTTGGTTTTGGGAAAACTTCTGCAACGACAGATGCTTGCGGGTGTCGGGTTTCCCGCGGTTAGTCGGCAGAGAGAGGGCGGCTCTCATTTGTGTTTGCGCAAGTTGAGTCAAATTTTGAGTCAACTGGGTCCGCGATACAGCGGCAAATGGAGACTAATAAAAATTCTACTAAATTTCTCAAAAAAAATCCCAAATCTCAAGTCGGTTAAGATCCACCTTCAAGAAAAATCCTTCAGCTCTTCAAAACTTGAAATTCTAAACAAAATTTCATCTATAGCCTGCAGACTCTGACAAAAATCTATCTCTAACAGTTTCCAAATCCTTTCAGCATCCGAATTCCCAACTGAAATTCTCCATCAGACTATGAGACTGTTGTGATTAACTGCTGCCAAATCTACTGATTGATTTTTCCCAGAAAACAGCGGCGCCTCCAGTGTAGAAGATACAAAGAAGCAAAGCCAGCAAAATCTGCAACACGCCGTCTCATCGCCAACGCAGCGGCAGCAGCAGCAGCGGGAGACTGGCCCAACGGACTCAACACGGACAAGCGAAGAGTCCAACTGCATCACCGACAAAGTCGAGGAAGAGATCGAACCACCAACCTCGTCTTCGCAACCGCCGCTGCCCCAGCCGAAGCCGCCGCAGGAGCATCAAGCGTCGGGCAGCGGCCGCAGGACTTCGGCAGGCAAGCCAGGCCGATTGTCCTCTCTGCAAATCCTCGAGCGCCTGTTCCCCAGCCAGCGTCGCCAGGCGCTCGAGCTGGCCCTGCAGAACTACAGTGGCGACGCTGTCAAGGCCATTGAGCACTTCCTGGCCGCTGACCCGGCATCGGCTTCCCGACTGCGGCCCGGCCAGCAGCAGCAGCCACCGCAGCAGCAGAGGCAGCCGACCCCGCCGCCGCTCCTGACTCCCTCATCGGCCATCGCTTCTCTCGCCGCCATCAGCCGCCAGTCGACTGCCTTCAACAGCCCGCTGCTGTCATCTGCCGGCTTCCCGCATCATCCGACGCCGCACTTTCCGCACCACCTGCTGCTGCCGCCGCCGCCGCCGCCGCCGTCTCAGCAGCACCCGAGAGCGCCACACGAGCTGTTCCTGCCGCCTCCTTACCACCTGCTGCCAAGGCCCCCCTGCTTCTGGCCGCCCGCCATGCTGCCGCCGCCGCCACAGTCGCTGCCGCTGCCGCCGCCACCGACGACGCCGCAGTCGGGTTTTGAAGACAAATGAGAGTAGACAAATGAGAGTAGACAAATGAGAGTAGACAAATGAGAGTAGACAAATGAGAGTAGACAAACGAGAGTAGACAAATGAGAGTAGACAAACGAGAGTAGACAAACGAGAGTAGACAAACGAGAGTAGACAAATGAGAGTAGACAAACGAGAGTAGACAAACGAGAGTAGACAAACGAGAGTAGACAAACGAGAGTAGACAAACGAGAGTAGACAAATGAGAGTAGACAAACGAGAGTAGACAAACGAGAGTAGACAAATGAGAGTAGACAAATGAGAGTAGACAAATGAGAGTAGACCAGCGAGAATAGACAAATGAGAGTCCAGCAATGGAAGCTCACAGTCAGAGCTGTTTCTGTTTTTGAAGTTTTTTTAACAATTTGTCTTTTTGCGTTGCCATGCTGTTGTTGACTATGAGGCGCGGCCGTTCATTTTTTAATTTTAGCCATTCTTATTATCATTATTAGTTTGTGCAATTTGTTTCTTTATTAACTCGATCTTGCAAACTTACTAATAATAATTTACTAATCTCATTATGCAATTTATGCCAATTGGCAGAATAAATACTTCATATATGTATCTAGTCTCCGCTGGGAACATTGCTATAGCTTGAAAATAACAAAATAAAATTTTTGGATTTTGTGCTTTTCACTTTAAAAAAAGACAATTCTCAAAATTACTAGCAAAATCACTAATCTCATCTTCTACACTTTTCACCTAACGACACTTCTCCTTGCTGACCGGCACTTCTCATTCTTGACCGGCACTTCTCACCCCTGACCGGCACTTCACCCCTGACCGGCACTTCTCACCCCTGACCGGCAATTCTCACCCCTGACCGGCACTTCTCATCCCTGACCGGCAATTCTCATCCCTGACCGGAATTTTTTATTCCTGACCGGCACTTCTCTCCCCTGACCGGCACTTCTCACCCCTGACCGGCACTTCTCACCCCTGACCGGCACTTCACCACTGACCGGCAATTCTCCCCCCTGACCGGCAATTCTCATCTCCGACAGGCAGTTCTCATCTCTGACCGGCACTTCTCATTTCTGACCGGCAATTCTCATCCCTGACCGGCACTTCTCATCCCTGACCGGTAATTCTCATCCCTGACCGGAAATTCTCATCCCTGACCGGCACTTCTCATCCCTGACCGGTAATTCTCATCCCTGACCGGAAATTCTCATCCAGGACCCTTCTCATCGAAGACATTGTCTCATTCATGACGCTTCTCATATCTGACAGCAACTCAGTTTCCTTCTCGCAATCGTGCTCTCCTAGAAATTCCGGATTTACATTTTCGACAAAGAGTCTCAAAGGTCTGATGTTTGAATAATTTAATTCGCACAGCCGGTGGCCACGCGAGAGATCAAGAGGATCAATCGGCAGCACATATCCGGCATCAAGGAAGTTCAAACAATGGAATCGTTGCTGTGCCTAATCAAGACCACTTGCCCTTCCTGTAGGCCTGGGAAATGCTGATGCAGGACACGCGGGCACGAGTCATTATGACTCTTGATTCTCATTCTATTCTTGTGCCTTTTTTCATTCCTACTCTTCTTGTTGTTTTTCCTCCTTTCTCACAGCATTCTCCAGAGGAGCTCAGCCCGTTTGCCGCCGCTGCGACCACCGCCGGCCGGCGGTCTCTAAACCCCCCCCCCTTGTTTGCCAGTTTGCCCAGCGTGACAAAGAAAGCTCTTTTCCAGCCTCTCCTCTCCATCGGGTCGCTATTGACTCTGCGGGACCGAAGGTTCTTTTTTGATGAGGCAGTCCCAGCTTCCTATATCCTTCCATACTCTCTCTCTATCTCTCTCGGAAGCTGGAGTCTTGTCTTTCAAGTTGCTTTTTTCCGTTCCTGACCCACCAAGAAAGCTCGGCCGAAAGACCAGAGTTTCATTTCCTTCGCTTCCTCCAAGCTGTGCTTGACTCTCCTGATGACCAGTGCTTGGGTTTTTTCCCAGTTTCCCATCTCCCCCCTAGAAAGGGGAAAAGAGTTGGTTGGGGGTTGCAGCCCAGATAAATAAACTTTCACTACTTAACAGAACTTGGCCCAGTCTGAGTTCGAGTCAATACGGCTCTCGAGCATATGTAGCTTTCAAACCCTTTAGTCATTGAAACTTGGCATTTGACGGACAGCTCTCTCTCTCTCTAACTCTCTACCTCTCTCTCTCTCTCTCTCTCTCTCTCTCTCTCTCTAACTCTCTCTCTCCCTCTCTCTCTCTCTCTCCCTCTCCAAAATCTTAAAAACTCCAATAGCTATGCTCAGACAAGCGGGATTTTGTGTGCTTGTGTCCGCTAGCGAATATACATCTGTTTGCTTTCTCTTGGTCATAAAATAAGCGAGAGCGAGGGCCGACTCTGAGTTAAGTTTTCAATTGAAGCTTGAAGACTGCTCAAGTTGTTGTCAATTTGGTGTCAGATTACAGCGGGGCATCTGCGGCCCATATTGGTGTCGACCGTGAATTGAAATTCAAAGCGTTGAGACAATTTATATAAATTCAACGAACTCATTACAGCCGGTTAAACATTCTGATAGAAGTATATTGTGAACACTTGTGAGTATTAATGTGTAGGAGCGTACACCCAGCGTAACCTGAAGCTTCGTGTTCGTGAAGCTTCGGGTTGGTGAAGCTTCAGGTTTTGGTGAAGCTTCGGGTTTTGGTGAAGCTTCGTGTTGGTAAAGCTCCTGGTTGGTGAAGCTTCGTGTTGGTGAAGCTTCGTATTGGTGAAGCTTCGTGTTGGTGAAGCTTCGTGTTGGTGAAGCTTCGTGTTGGTGAAGCTTCGGGTTTTGGTGAAGCTTCGTGTTGGTAAAGCTCCTGGTTGGTGAAGCTTCGTGTTGGTGAAGCTTCGTATTGGTGAAGCTTCGTGTTGGTGAAGCTTCGTGTTGGTGAAGCTTCGTGTTGGTGAAGCTTCGTGTTGGTGAAGCTTCAGGTTTTGGTGAAGCTTCGTGTTGGTGAAGCTTCGTGTTGGTGAAGCTTCGTGTTGGTGAAGCTTCAGGTTTTGGTGAAGCTTCGGGCTGGTGAAGCTTCGGTTTGGTGAATTTTCGGGTTGGTGAAGCTTCGGGTTGGTGAAGCTTCGTGTTGGTGAAGCTTCGGGTTGGTGAAGCTTCGTGTTGGTGAAGCTTCGTGTTGGTGAAGCTTCGTGTTGGTGAAGCTTCGTGTTGGTGAAGCTTCGTGTTGGTGAAGCTTCGTGTTGGTGAAGCTTCAGGTTTTGGTGAAGCTTCGTGTTGGTGAAGCTTCGTGTTGGTGAAGCTTCAGGTTTTGGTGAAGCTTCGATTTTGTGAAGCTTCGGGTTTTGGTGAAGCTTCGGTTTGGTGAATTTTCGGGTTGGTAAAGCTTCGGGTTGGTGAAGCTTCGGGTTGGTGAAGCTTCAGGTTTTGGTGAAGCTTCGTGTTGGTGAAGCTCCGGGTTGGTGAATTTTCGGGTTGGTAAAGCTTCGGGTTGGTGAAGCTTCGGGTTGGTGAAGCTTCAGGTTTTGGTGAAGCTTCGGGCTGGTGAAGCTTCGGTTTGGTGAATTTTCGGGTTGGTGAAGCTTCGGGTTGGTGAAGCTTCGTGTTGGTGAAGCTTCGGGTTGGTGAAGCTTCGTGTTGGTGAAGCTTCGTGTTGGTGAAGCTTCGTGTTGGTGAAGCTTCGTGTTGGTGAAGCTTCAGGTTTTGGTGAAGCTTCGTGTTGGTGAAGCTTCGTGTTGGTGAAGCTTCGTGTTGGTGAAGCTTCAGGTTTTGGTGAAGCTTCGGGCTGGTGAAGCTTCGGTTTGGTGAATTTTCGGGTTGGTGAAGCTTCGGGTTGGTGAAGCTTCGTGTTGGCGAAGCTTCGATTTGGTGAAGCTTCGAGTTTTGGTGAAGCTTCGGTTTGGTGAAGTTTCGGATTAGTTCTCGGATCAGCACAGGCGTAAATTTCATTTCGTTGATTTCGGGCAAAAGTCAAATTCAGAAAAGGCTGCAGTCGAACCACAGAAACTTTCAATTAAATTGATAATGTGCCACTAAATGCGGCATAGAGACAGATTTATGGACATCAGCATAGCGACTAGGATGACCCTCCCGAACCCCCAATAGATAATTGGCACGTGTTGACCAGAAACTGGGGGTTATTTATCATCAATAATTGACACCAGACCCTGGCAGTTTGGGATAGAAATCAAGGATGTGGGGCGGGGAGGGCAGGAAAGTTATCAGCATTATCGGGTGGAGGGGGTTGGAATCCCAATAGGGGAGAGGAAAGTTAATATAAAAAATGAAATAAAGGCGATGTAGAGTCTCGCCGAATTTCATAATTGAAGGGATCCGGTGTTGGGGGGCCACGAAGACCCCCTGCTGTTGCTCAGGCTGTGGTAACAATGGGAGACTGCGCTAGCCGTAACCAGCACCAACTGTGTCGCCAGGCACTCGAGATGACTGGCATGCGGCGTTTCAGCAGACCGCACAGTCAGCATTGCGATAAAAACTGACTTTTTCATTTGGTTGAATTTTATCGCATATGGCTGGGATTGGCAAAACAATTTCAATAAAATGATTTGATAATATTATCCTTTGTTGGTGCACTGGGTGCATCGAACTTCCGTGCTCGCCAGCTCAGGTTTGGCACTACTGACACACCAGTTCGCCTTCCTGACACACAAGTTTGCCTTCCTGACACACTAGTTTGCCTTCCTGACACACTAGTTTGCCTTCCTGACACACTAGTTTGCTTTCCTGACACACTAGTTTGCCTTCCTGACACACTAGTTTGCCTTCCTGACACACTAGTTTGCTTTCCTGACACACTAGTTTACCTTCCTGATGGAAGATTAAGCTCCTGACAATAAATTTTAAGCTTTTGATATTACGTTTTAAGCTCCTGGTAATAGATTTTAAGCTCCTGACAATAGATTAATAGATTTTAAGCTCCTGAAAAAAATCTTACGCTTCTGACAAATTTTAAGCTCCTGACAATAGATTTTAAGCTCCTGACAATAGATTTACAGCTCCTGACAATAGATTTACAGCTCCTGACAATACATTTTAAGCTCCTGACAATAGATTTACAGCTCCTGACAATAGATTTACAGCTCCTGACAATAGATTTACAGCTCCTGACAATACATTTTAAGCTCCTGACAATAGATTTACAGCTCCTGACAATACATTTTAAGCTCCTGACAATAGATTTACAGCTCCTGACAATAGATTTACAGCTCCTGACAATAGATTTACAGCTCCTGACAATAGATTTACAGCTCCTGACAATACATTTTAAGCTCCTGACAATACTCGTAACCAAGCCGCGTGTGCAAAATAAACCAGAGATGATCATAGCTGCACTCCAAACACACAGAGAGAGCTGGGCTGAAGTAGGTCTGGGTTATATTGAAGCAAACATTCGATAAACTTCAGAAGATATTGCTTCTCAATTTATGTTAGTCTACCAATTCAATTCAACCAACACAGGCCCAGTTCGCGATCTCGTTTCATTGCATAGTTTCAGTCCACAGTGGGAAAGAAAATCGAGGATAAAAATGAATGGGATTCGCTGCCCTCCCTACAGGCTAAACAGCTGCGTCCGTTGAAATTACCGACAGATCAGTGCTCAAATCTGAGCATTTTTGTGTACCGCTAGAGAGAAATTGAATCACAGGGATTGAAATTGCCCGGAAACAGTTGTGCAAAGGGGCGAACTCGACCGCAGCCGGATGCGCTGCCTAGCGACTTCCTTTCAGTGGCCAAGTGCTGGATCAATATTGTTGAAGCCTCAGCTGGAGGTCTGTAAAACAGAGAGATAGAGAGACTGACAGACAGACAGACAGACAGACAGACAGACAGACAGACAGACAGACAGACAGACAGACAGACAGATAGACAGACAGACAGACAGACAGACAGACAGACAGACAGACAGACAGACAGACAGACAGACAGACAGACAGACAGACAGACAGACAGACAGACACTCAGACAGACACTAAGACAGACACTAAGACAGACACTAAGACAGACAGACACTAAGACAGACAGACAGACACTCAGACAGACACTAAGACAGACACTAAGACAGACACTAAGACAGAAACTAAGACAGACACTAAGACAGACACTAAGACAGACACTCAGACAGACAAGACAGACAGACACCCAGACAGATACTCAGACAGACACTAAGACAGACACTAAGACAGACAGACAGACACTCAGACAGACACTAAGACAGACACTAAGACAGACAGACAGACACTCAGACAGACACTAAGACAGACACTAAGACAGACAGACAGACACTCAGACAGACACTAAGACAGACACTAAGACAGACACTAAAACAGACAGACAGACACTCAGACAGACACTAAGACAGACACTAAGACAGACACTAAGACAGAAACTAAGACAGACACTAAGACAGACACTAAGACAGGCAATCAGAAAGGCAATCAGACAGACAATCAGACAGACAATCAGACAGACAATCAGTCAGACACTCAGACAGACAGACACTACTACAAGCCAACAATAAATTGATGAAGCCACTGGTGAAGCTGAAGGACCAGAATCAGTCATGGCAATCTGACACCGTTGCCGTCCTACCGGAGAAGCTTAGACAGATAATTACCCAACGGGAACAGGTTGGTGGCAAAATGGTTTATTATTTCAAGCTCGTATTGATAAGAATTGCTAAACAGAAACTCGCTTTGGGCAACCGTTGATAAAAGCCCCCACCCGCACCCGAAAACTTATTTTCAGATTTTCTTTAACTAGCTAGAATCTGCGGGCAAAAGCTACTGACTGATATTGGGCCAATGTAAATATCTTGAACGGTAGAATTAAGAAGATTACAGATAGCTTTATTGGCTAAATGGCTGGTTGCCGGCGAAGATTAGCGGCAAAAGTCGGTCTAAACAAAGGCGTTGGAACGAATCAAGGATTGATTTTGTATATATCTGCACGGGATGCGCGGCGTGATTAAGCGTCCCCTATCCGCTGCAGCCCTGCGCTCAAGAATAGTGTTAATATTGATAGTTTATAACAAGATATACTCTTCCAGCATTCCCACATTTCATCTGAGGGACCGCCATTTATTCTGAGGGGTTCCATTTCATCTGAAGGACCGCCATTTCATCTGAGGGACCGCCATTTCATCTGAGGGACCGCCATTTATTCTGAGGGGTTCCATTTCATCTGAAGGACCGCCATTTCATCTGAGGGACCGCCATTTCATCTGAGGGACCGCCATTTCATCTGAAGGACCGCGATTTCATCTGAGATAGTGCCACTTGATCTGAGGGACCGCCATTTCATCTGAGATAGTGCCACTTGATCTGAGGGACCGCCATTTATTCTGAGGGGTTCCATTTCATCTGAAGGACCGCCATTTCATCTGAGATAGTGCCACTTGATCTGAGGGACCGCCATTTCATCTGAGATAGTGCCACTTGATCTGAGGGACCGCCATTTCATCTGAGGTAGTGCCACTTGATCTGAGGGACCGCCATTTCATCTGAGGTAGTTCCACTTGATCTTAGGGACCGCCATTTTTTCTCAACCGCATTGCTGGCTCCGCGGTCACCCTTTCACCCACTCTTTCACCCATTTTTTCTTGTTTAGCTTCAACCTACCTCGAAAGTCGCCAATGGAAGGCTGGAAGTTGAATCTGTATCCCAGAACTTGAGTCCGCAGGGGGGGGGGTCACCCGTCCCCCTCAACACGGTAAACTGAGCGAGTGGACACTGCGAGATTGACTTAAGAAGCGAAAATCAAATCAGTGCATACATCTTATCGCCCCTCTGCTATCATATTTCGGCTCAATTTGAATTAACTCAGAGACCGCCACTGGCGCATGTAGAGGCTTAAGCAAGCACTAAGGGCTTCAATTGGCAAAGGTTTCCTCTTGGAGGCCCCCCCCCCCCGACATGTTTGCCGAGCCGGTATCGCTTACACTATTGAGTTCTTCAGCTGGCCCAAAGGATGATGGCTGGACCCTGCGGGGCGCGCTCGCATTTAATCTTGGGATTTCCAGGAAAAGCCAAACTTAAAAAACAGCGAGCTTATACCCTCTCGCTAATAAAATATTCTTTGCTGCCCCCGCCATCTCAGCCATACACCAGCGGCCCCCATGGGGGAGCACAGGGGCTCGAGTTTCACTTCAGGAGAATTACAAAGTCCCTGCTATACTAGCGCCTGAAACAGCAACTACCAGTGCAGCCTACATAAACGCAACAACACCCCGAAACTCGTAATTCAAGTTCCAGTCTCCGCTCAGTTGGCGAATCGGATATTTTAGCGTAACTACTTACTAAGTAGCATATGCAGCGATAAAAATCTAATGATTTTCTATAACCCCGAAGCTATATCCTTACATGTTTCACTTTCCCTCGTGACCCTCGTAATTGTTCTATTTTTAGCAATCACCGCTGAGTGACGTCAGATGAAATGGAGCGAAAAAGAATCAGTCGAGACAATTTATTAAATTTAAATTTAAATAATCTTTTTTGCCGAAGTCGCAACGTAAAATCTAATTAATAAAATTATATTGAGCACCATTTAAATAATTCAGAAAAAGACACAATCAAAATAGTGGCAATACAAGCTATATCTTATTGCTAAGCCAAAATTATAGTTTGTAACGATCATAAAAGTACAAATGACGTTAATAGACAGAAAGTTGAAAGCACATTTAGCTGTCCTTGTCAGTAATGTATGCAGCTACATATACTACTGACACTAGTAGTGTTGCCGGTAATCAGTAAGCAGTTGGCACCGTCAGCCGGTAGCTGGAGGTCCTGCTGGCCGCAGACAGCGGTGCCTGGGGCGGCGCGGCGCCAGCCGACTCCATCAGGCGGCGGGCCAGCGACTTCGGCAGGCGGGCCAGCAGGTGGTTCTTCAGTCGGCGAGCAGCCGCCGCCTCCTGCGACGGCCCGTCGTCGGGCAAGTGCAGCAGGGCGAAGGCGGCCACGCGCCAGTCCGAACTGTAGAAGCCCGGACAGCGGTGCAAGCGGGACAGCACCTGCGGGTACCGACAGCGACACCAACAGCGTCACCGACAGCGTCACCAACAGCGTCACCGACAGCGTCACCAACAGCGTCACCGACAGCGACACCAACAGCATCACCGACAGTGTCACCGACAGCGACACCAACAGCATCACCGACAGCGTCACCGACAGCGCCACCGACAGCGTCACCAACAGCGTCACCGACAGCGACACCAACAGCATCACCGACAGCGTCACCGACAGCGTCACCGACAGCGTCACCGACAGCGTCACCGACAGCGTCACCGACAGCGTCACCGACAGCGCCACCGACAGCGTCACCAACAGCGTCGCCGACAAAACTGTCACAAACAACACTGTCACAAACAACACTGTCACAAACAACACTGTCACAAACAACACTGTCACAAACAACACTGTCACAAACAACACTGTCACAAACAACACTGTCACAAACAACACTGTCACAAACAAAACTGTCACAAACAACACTGTCACAAACAACACTGTCACAAACAACACTGTCACAAACAAAACTGTCACAAACAACACTGTCACAAACAACACTGTCACAAACAACACTGTCACAAACAACACTGTCACAAACAACACTGTCACAAACAACACTGTCACAAACAACACTGTCACAAACAAAACTGTCACAAACAACACTGTCACAAACAACACTGTCACAAACAACACTGTCACAAACAACACTGTCACAAACAACACTGTCACAAACAAAACTGTCACAAACAACACTGTCACTAATCACCCACAATCAGTCGCTCACCTGGTCCGGACCCCTGGCCAGTATGGACAAGCAGGTGAGGGCCAGCTGCAGGCCGGCCGGCACGGGCATGAACTCGGACAGACAGAGCGCCAGCTGCTGCAGGCAGGCGAGCGACTCGCCCGGATCTCTGGCGTGCCAGTGCGACAGGCGGCACAGGAAGCCGATCTCAGCTGTGAGAGTTCGTTCCAGTGCGTTCTGCAGCGGGGCGGGAGGGTCGCGTATCTCACTTATCCAAATACTGCAGAGTGGGCCCATTTCTGACGATGAGAAAGTCAGGGTAGCCGTTGTACACCGTGTGTGAGCGTGCGTTTGCGTACGTTTTGTGTGTGTATGTGTGTAAGGTCAGAGGTCAGTGGAATGGGCATGACTGCTTGCCTCCTCGATGGCTGCGGTTCGACTCTACCAACAACGTTTTTTACCTAGATAGAAAAGGTTCCACCTACACCTCTCTACCTACACCTCTACCTACCTACACCTCTCTACCTACACCTCTACCTACCTACACCTCTCTACCTAAACCTATCTACCTACACCTCTACCTACCTACACCTCTCTACCTAAACCTATCTACCTACACCTCTACCTACCTACACCTCTCTACCTACCTACACCTCTCTACCTACCAACACCTCTCTACCTACACCTCTACCTACCTACACCTCTCTACCTACCTACACCTCTCTACCTACCTACACCTCTCTACCTACCTACACCTCTCTACCAACACCTCTCTACCTACACCTCTACCTACCTACGCCTCTCTACCTACACCTCTCTACCTAAACCTATCTACCTACACCTCTACCTACCTACACCTCTGGACCTACACCTCTCTACCTAAACCTATCTACCTACACCTCTTTACATACACATCTCTACCTACCTACACATCTACCTACCCCCTGAGTCAGACGCACTTAACCCACCTGAAAGGTGACCAGCTCAGCCTGATCAGGCAGATGCGGCTGCAGCAGCGGCAGGCTCTCTCTGCACAGCCGGTATTTGAAACTCGGCGCCAAGCGCAGCTTCGATTCATCGAGCGCGGCCGACAGAAAGGCCCGCGAATCGGCGCACTCGGCCAGCGGGTCAGCCGTCAAAATCGACGACCCGAAATCGTCGGCTTCGTCCGGCCCCTCGATGACCTCGAAGCCGGAGGCTTCGCCTGCCAGCGCCTCGCCGTCGTCGATGCAGTCGTCGTTGTCTTCGTCGTCTGGCGAGAGCAGGCCGGCGTCGTCGGCGCCGCGGCGCCACAGCGCGTCGAGCAGCACCTGCCGACCGAGAGGCCCGGCGCCCGTGCCGCCGCGGCTGGCCGAGAGGCCTTCCAGCAGCCGGCGCCAGCAGCTGTCCTGCGGAGTAGATAAGAGGCAATCTACCTTATCTACTTTATCTACCTTATCTGCCTTATCTACCTTTTCTACTTTGTCTACTCTACCGGTATTTATCTTATCTACTCTATCTAACTTATATACCTTATCTACTTTATCTACTTTATCTACTTTATCTCCTTATCAGATGAAATTTTATTATTAAACTAACAATAATGAGTGCACAAGGTCAAAAGCTACATCTAGTTTTGGCACATTATGTCTATGTAGAAGGGGCAATTGGAGAAAAAGCTCACGGGGGACGCTGATATCTTAGGCTAGATAACTGGCTTTGAGGGCTGATGCTGTTTTTTCTTTAAACATCATATAGTTCATTCAAAGAAATTTATTTATTTCTCTTTTGCATCCCCAACGGGGGGCGTTGATGGCTAGTCCATATACTAAAAACGGTTTGTCGGTAGGTATAGGTATGTAATCCACAGCTCGCAAATCACTACAAGCATTTAAGCTCAATTTTGTAGCCACTAAAAAAAGCACACCTTCAATTCCGACTGAGGCCGCTCGACAAACGAGATGTCCGCGAAAAGCTCGCCAAAGCTAGTCTCAACGGCCAGGTCGGGCCCGATGAACACCGGGCCGCTTCGGTCACCTCGACGCGATGGGTCGGCGAGTTCGGAGGCGTAGCAGCCGAGGCACAGACGGTATTGCACCTGCCACGGGGAGAGATATGATTTAAACATAAAAACACTATTTATGGATCCGAAAATTTAAATTGGTAAATTTTTATTGCCTATTTCAAGACATTAGTCAGTAGCTTGCCGAGTTTGCCGAGCGGCCTATAAGGGTTTTAGACTAGTGGTTAGAGCGTTGGACTTATGACTGGAAGGTCGGGGGTTCGATTCTCGACACACTCGAAACATTTTGTGTTATGGAGCAAGACACTTAACTCTGCATTGCTTCAGTTCACCCAGCTGTAAAATGGGTGCCAGCATTAGCTGGGGTAATTGAGGGTGTGTGTGGCGATCCCCAGTCCTTGGACTGAACAGCCGGACGCAGCCTTCAGATGCACCGCGCAATAGCTGCGGCTGAGCTGTCGGTTGCACATCTGGCCCATTGGGGCAGTGCAGATATAATCAATTATAACTATTAGTAGTTGCTACTACCGCGAGATTAACTGCAGTTATTTCACAGCCCAGAATCGACAGACTCTGACCTGCGGAAATTCTTGACGCAACCGACGCGTCACCAGCGACACGAGCAGCTGGCGGAGCGCCAGGCCGATCCGGATGTCCGGATTAGACAGCAGAGTCCTGAGCAGCAGCCAGGCTGGCTGATTCGAGTCCAGGGCGGATGAAACGGTTGGAGAGAAGCCGGCGACAGCGGATGCCGGCCTCAGGCTCATCTGGAGGCGGGATGGATCGGATGGAGGGTGCAAACTGCTAGAGGCAACTTGGGATCTGGGAGGCTGGGACAGTAACTGAGGATATGGGAGGCTGGGACAGTAACTGAGGATATGGGAGGCTGGCCCAGCAACCGAGGATCTGGGAGGCTGGCCCAGCAACTGAGGATCTGGGAGGCTGGCCCAGCAACTAAGGATCTGGGAGGCTGGCCCAGCAACTAAGGATCTGGGAGGCTGGCCCAGCAACTAAGGATCTGGGAGGCTGGCCCAGCAACTAAGGATCTGGGAGGGCGGCACTGACACAGCCCGAGGATCTGGGAATTCACCAGCAGGTGCAACAGTCTGGCAGCGAACCCGCCGCCGTCATTCAGCCGGGCCAGCTCGGCCAGCAACCGCCGCCGGCTGATGGGGAAACGGCCGACCAGCAGCGGCGGCCGCCAGCCCCGCCCAGCCGACAGAATCTGCAGCCCGCTGGCCCCGCCAACGACGTCCGGGCAGTGCGAGTCCAGCAACAAATCGGCCGGCCCGAAGATCGGCCAGTCGAGTCGCAGCGTCACCGGCAGCGGCAGCGCGCCGGGATTGGCGTTCACAACGCACACAGCCGCGTTGCCAATGAAAACAAATACGAAACCGTTGCTTAGCAACCAGCGCAGGCGAAGGCTATGTCGATTGTTGTCCGCGTCGCTGAGGTTGCTGTCAAGCGGAGTTTGCGGCGTCTCTTTGGCTGGCCAGAAACATGAGAACACGCAGCGGTTCGGCAATATAAATACCTGTTGCCATGAAGGTTTGGGGTTAGGGTAGATTTCAACAAATTTCTTTCTCAAGACACCTCAAGACAACCTAAGACCCCTTCTTAAGACACCTCAAGACTCCTCCTTAAGATACTTCAAGACATCTCAGGACACATTTTCGAGAAACCTCAAGACACCTCAAGACCCCTCCTTAAAACACCTCAAGAGCCACCTTAAGACAAATTAAGACACCTCAAGAAAACTCAAAACACCTCCCCAAGACACCCCAAGACCCTCTTTACGACACCTTAAAATATCTTAAGACACCTCAATATACCTCAAGACACCTCAAGACAACCCCAAGACCCTCATTAAGACACCTAAGGACACCTCAAGACACCCCAAGATACTCCAAGACACCTTACGACACCCCAAGATACCTGAAGACACCCCAAGATACCTGAAGACACCTTAAGACACCCCAAGACACCTCCTTAAGACACCTCTTCAAGCAACCTGGAGCAATCCTCACAAGCAAGCTCCAAAATCAGCAATCAACAGCACAAAACTGCCAGGCACTTTAGCTATACTTGCCTTGAACAGCCAGTCGATGCCGGAGCCGGCGCAGCCATCGACCAGCATCACCAGATGATCGCCGGCCGTCGGCATGGCGCAGCCGGCCACCAGCCCGGTGCACTGCCAGCTGTAAGCCAGCACCTGCTGGGAGGTGGCGCCAGGCACAGTTGGAGAAAAATGCCGGCCAAGATGGCCAGCCCGGATGCTCAACTGGATGGGGAAAGTGCACACAATTGAGTAAACTAGCCGATTAGCTGAGCAGTGCAAGCTGGTGAAGGTGAACTGGTGCACGTCGCCATAAAATGAATCAATGTGCAGCAGGAACAGGCTGCGATTCACCGGGCAGTACTGGCAGCAGATCACGTGCTTCTTGACTACCTGATGCAGCTGCTGCATAGCCGTATTGCCAGCTGATTCATCCAGCTGATGCTGACTCGATAATTGTGTGTTGAATTTTTTCAGCTCTACCGTGCCACGACCGTTGCTGCGTTTGTGTTGGGGAAATGAGAATGGGCCGCTCAGAATCGCTAAACTACTCATGGGGAATCGCAAAACTACTCATGGGGAATCGCAAAACTACTCAGGGGGAATCGCTAAACTACTCAGGGGAATCGCAAAACTACTCAGGGGAATCGCTAAACTACTCAGGGGAATCGCTAAACTACTCACGGGGAATCGCAAAACTACTCAGGGGAATCGCTAAACTACTCAGGGGAATCGCTAAACTACTCAGGGGAATCGCTAAACTACTGAGGGGAATCGCTAAACTACTCACGGGGAATCGCCAAACTACTCACGGGAATTCGCTAAACTACTCAGGGGAATCGCTAAACTACCCAGGGGAATCGCTAAACTAGTGATAGCATACTTGGGATGTGGGGTATCTCACCGCTATCTGTGAGACGATGTCGCCGAAGGCGTAGCGCCAGGGTGGTTACAACTGAATATTATTGTTAGTATAGGAAGGTAGGTAGGTAGGTAGGTAGGTAGGTAGGTAGGTAGGTAGGTAGGTAGGTAGGTAGGTAGGTAGGTGAATAGATGGGTAGGTAGGTAGAAAGTAAGGTAGGTAGGTGGACAGTTAGGTAGGTAGGTAGGTAGGTAGGTAGGTAGGTAGGTAGGTAGGTAGGTAGGTAGGTGAATAGATGGGTAGGTAGGTAGAAAGTAAGGTAGGTAGGTGGACAGTTAGGTAGGTAGGTAGGTAGGTAGGTAGGTAGGTAGGTAGGTAGGTAGGTAGGTAGGTAGGTAGGTAGGTAGGTAGGTAGGTAGGTAGGTAGGTAGGTGAATAGATGGGTAGGTAGGTAGAAAGTAAGGTAGGTAGGTGGACAGTTAGGTAGGTAGGTAGGTAGGTAGGTAGGTAGGTAGGTAGGTAGGTAGGTAGGTAGGTAGGTAGGTAGGTAGGTAGGTAGGTAGGTGGTAAGGTAGGTAGGGTTAGTCAAAAAGAATATTTGAAATGGCCCACCCGAGGCAGCGGATCTGCAGGAAATACTCCACTGCTGGCTCATTGATGGCGGATTGTCGCAGCAGCCGGCAGCAGACAGGATGCTCGTGCTTCGCCAACACTATTAAAGTTCCAGTCGCTGACGATCTGCTGCTGCTACTGGTACAGTCAATGAAAACAACAGCATAGTTGGCCTTGGCGGCTGGCTGAAGCAGCTGGATAGAGGCAAGTAGATTTGTGCGGTCTCGACTGCACGAGGCTGATAGTACACGGCTGCAGTCCAGTCTGGCTAACAGGTGCACCCGATTAGTTGCTAGGCAAGCCAGGTAGATAGACGAAGTGTCTGTCTGCTCCATGGTAGCCAGAAGGACCTCAGTGCTGGAATCTCGACCAACCAATTGAAAGCTGGCATCGGCTGGTAGACAACTGCTTGTTAGCTGGGTCACACTGCCCAGCTGCATGTCCAAAAGCTCCATGGACATCAAGAATTATTTGAGCAAAAATAATCAGAGTGCAAGAAAAATCAGTAAAATACTACTTTTTTGATTAAGTAATCAAATTTATAGAGAAAATAAGAATTAATATAATAGCTATTTAAAAATTAGTATAAATGATTGGTAGCTAAGTACCAAAGTTATATGATTAAATCATTACAATTATAAAGAGTTAAGTATGAGTAAAACAATAAATAATGTTTTAATTTTTAAAATTTAATTAGTTGACTAACATTAGCAATATAAAAGACCAAAACAGTACTGTGTCGTATTTTATGCCTGTATGTCACTGAAAATAGGCTTGAGGTATCAGAAGTCGTGTATTTTGTCTCTAAAATAAGCTATAAGGAAATTATGCAAACAAAAGATACCTAACAGTGAGTAAAAAGCAACTAAAACTTAGCTTGTTTTTTGTTCAAAAAACATGACCAATAAACAATACAGTCCAGTCATACAAGTATTTTAAATACTGCTTAACAATTGAAATTCTTTTTATAAACAAAGGCTTCTCCTCTTCTCGATGTAACCCTTTTAAATAATGAAATGAAGTTTTCTAGTTTTCTAGCAAAAAACACTACTTTTACATTTAACAATGAATGTAGACCTACTAAAACATGATTCACAAAAAGATAGTATCTAAAGCGTCTAATTCATCACAATTAGTCCTATTGTATTCATTGCATGCATCATTTATATCTTTTTGTTGACTATTTTTGACAGAAACGGTACTATCATCTCAACTCAAGCCAAAAAGTTTTTTTTTGTTTTTAAGAGAGAATTTGGCTCAGGCAATTAGCCTGTTTGGCCAATATATTATAGAGCTATGTATTTGGAAAAATTTTCGAAATAGAAGTTTATAAAGACGATTTGACGACGATTTGCCGAGTTATTGTAAAAGATGCTTTGAAATTAGTTCGGTGCTTTGAATTTAAAACACTGCATTGACTCATTGATTAGTTTAACAAAGTAGCGAATGAACAGAATACAAAAGTGAAATTAAGAATTTGTTCATTTATGTTAGTTAAGTTAGTTAAAATAAAAAGGTTTTATTAGGTTTATTAGTTTAGAGCAGTGACCTCGACAAACATGGTGGTGGTGGTGGTTGTATTATTATACACTTACACTACTTGCACGTGCATGAGCTGGAGTTAGTTCAAATCATATGCTGCGTACTTGGCACTTATACCAATACGGCGGCTTGCTTTCAGTGTGGCTTGTATTGTATAGTAGGAATCGCCCTAGGAAAAATCGAAGTAAACATTTATCATATATCAATTTTATAGCCCTAGGCCTTTTTTAGCCTAGGCCTATGCTTTCTGACTAAATAGGCCTAATGCTGATGCAAAGCCTAACCCTAGGCCTATACTGGCTGGCTAGGCCTATACGCTATACTATAGGTTATATAGGCCTAACCTAGCCCAAGCGTCGTAGGCCTACTATCACACAATGGAATTTTTAAGCGAAATTTTGACTAGACCTAAAACCTTTTAAATATGATCAATACTCCAATAATATGACCTAGGGCTAGGCTCCCTAAAAATGTTTAGGCCCTAGAACCTAGGGCCTAAGCAGTAATCATTGGATTTTTCATTAGCTGCTAGGTCTAATGCCAGTAATGGAAATGTATATAAATTATAGGGCTTATATAGATAGGCCTAGGCTTAATTAATGTAGTAATGAGTAATGAGTAATTTTATATCCCAGGGCCTAATCCTAATGATGTTAAATGATAGGCCTAATATTTAGGTAGGGCCACCTAAGTCTATTAGAAAAAATAATTGCCATCTTAGATATTAGAATTTTACCTATCTTAATTTAGAGATTTAAATAGGTAGTTGAAGCCTATATTCTGAAAGATTTAGGCCTAGTGTATCTGCTTAGCATTGGCATGCATTTGTAAATTTAGTTAAGGACATTCTAGTATACAATAAACATTATCTAAGACTAGATTGTGAGTTGAAGCAATATAAAGGCATAAGGCCAAAGTCAAAGGCTTAGGCCAGGGGTCGGCAACCTTTTTCCACTTGAGGGCCAGATGAGGTTTTTAGTTCAAGACCATAAGCCACAGGTTGCCCCCTCCTTAATTATTCTGTCCCTTCTTGATTGCTCTGCCCCCCTCATTAGGTCTTAGGTCTTTACCCTCTAGAATCTGCCCCTTGGGTCTTTACTTTCAAGAATCTGCCCCTTGGGTCTTTACTTTAGAGTACACCCTTTAGGTCTTTATCCTCCAGAATCTACCCTCCCTTCTAGGGTCTTTACCCTCCAGAATCTGCTCCCTGGGTCTTTCTCTAGAATCTGCCCTCCTGGGTCTTTACCTTCTGGAATCTGCCCTCTGGGTCTTTAGTACATTACTACATTTACCCCCTCATTATTAGCCTATCACCATCTCACTTTCCTTTGTGGCCAGTTTCCCTATTTCTATTCTATTCTAGTTTTAACTGATATATTGTCTAGGCCTAGTCTAGACTTTGTAAACAGCCACTTATACTCAGTTTGTGTCTCATTATTATTTGTCATTAAAGTTGGCAATTGAGAAAAGAAAATCTCTATTTTTTGTGCACAAAACTTTTGTGGATGAAACAATGAAGTTACAATAAAGGTGTAGGCCAGATTATAATAATGAAGATAAAGGAAGTTTGTGGGCCACATAGAAAGTCTTTGCAGGCTAGATCTGGCCTATAGGCTGGAGGTTTCTGACCCCTGGCTTAGGCCAACTTTATTTATCTTAACTGAATTTATTTTTTATATGTTATTAATACTTTGTTTTGGCCAAGGGTCAAATTGTGCCAGATAATTATTTTAATGTGCTAAAAATCTATATAATATAACCCCAAAGACTTAAAAATCTCCCTTTGCATTGAAAGCCCTACATAGGCCTACTATCTTTGGCCCACAATGTCAACAGGTAAACAGGTACATAGCATCAAAAATATTTTGCTCAAGTCCCTAACCCTAAAACTTAAGTGAAGAGTTCTCTTTGTTTTAAAATTGGCAACATTTATTTTTATTAGCCTAACCCTAACCCTCATATATAAAATCAATAGTTCCAACTATCCAATGAAATGATCATTCAAGTCTTAGTTTTCTAAGATTCTTGCAGTCTAATTGATGTGAATTTATAGCATTTAAATTATCCACAAATTAATTTATAACCTGCATGAAACTTCTATACAATATAATAAATAGCTAATCATAGCCATAGCAGCAGATGGAACAGCCACAACAACAGATGGAACAGCCACAACAACAGATGGAACTGCCACAACAGCAGATGGAACAGCCACAACAGCAGATGGAACAGCCACAACAACAGATGGAACAGCCACAACAGCAGATGGAACAGCCACAACAGCAGATGGAACAGCCACAACAACAGATGGAACAGCCACAACAGCAGATGGAACAGCCACAACAACAGATGAAACAGCCACAACAACAGATGAAACAGCCACAACAACAGATAGAACAGCCACAACAACAGATGGAACAGCCACAACAACAGATGGAACAGCCACAACAACAGATGAAACAGCCACAACAACAGATGGAACAGCCACAACAACAGATGGAACAGCCACAACAACAGATGGAACAGCCACAACAACAGATGGAACTGCCACAACAGCAGATGGAACAAGCAAGCAATCGCTTAGGCCAGTGCCAGCGCTGCAACACTTGGGCAGCTCGATACACCTGCCCAAGCTGCCTTGAGCACACCTGTTCTCTAACCTGCTCAACAGCTCACAAAGTTGCCACCGGGTGCAGCGGCAAGCGCGATCCCACAGAGTTTGTACCATTGAAAAGCTTCACAGATGCCAATCTATTAAGCGACTATCGATTCCTGGAGTCTGTCGATCACAGCCTAGACCGAGTGATGCGGTTGCGGCAGTCGCTGTGCACTCCTGTTGGCGGCGGTGGCAGCGGAGCCCGCGGACCCAGCAAGCAGCAGCGAGAGCTTCAGGTAAAAATGATATTGATATTAATTCCGATATTTTAATTATCCAAGGGTCCTCAAATTCTTCTATAGATAGATAGATAATAGATAGATTGATAGATAGAAATAATAGATATACAGACAGACAGACAGGCAGACTATCACAGACAGATAGGCAGACTATCACATAGACAGACAGGCAGACTGTCACACAGACAGGCAGACTATCACACAGGCAGACTGTCACACAGACAGGCAGACTGTCACACAGACAGGCAGACTATCACACAGGCAGACTGTCACACAGACAGGCAGACTATCACACAGGCAGACTATCACACAGGCTGACTGTCACACAGACGACTGTCACACAGACAGACAGACTGTCACACAGACAGGCTGACTGTGACTGTCACAGACAGGCTGACTGTCACACAGACAGGCAGACTATCACACAGGCAGACTGTCACACAGACAGGCAGACTGTGTGATAGATACAATAAATGTATATAGCATGCACGATAAGCAATTATTTAGGCCCTAGACAAACCTACTTGGAGCGTTCGGAGATTTTAAAGCTATTGGCCCTAATCGCCTATCGCCGGTCGGCGAGTCCTACCAGTCTTCTTCAACAGCCGCAGGTACAGTACAAGAAAAGAAAGAACACGAGGGAACACGAACCGAATAGATTTAGAGAGTGATAATCCTATTTCAAGAATAACTAAACTTGATCGACGGTTTAATTTGACAAGCTATGATAAGTTACAAGGTTCTCAATACGATTCACGGCGCAGATAAATTGACACTGATGATAACGAGTAACAACGATACAACGATTAGCGATAATAAATTAATAACGCAACTGGCAAGCGGATCTCAGCTGAGAAAGAGGAAGAAGAACCGAACACGACCACGGAGAAGACTCCTAACCCCTGGCCTAAACCAGAACCTACACTCAACGAGAGCCCTGCCGAATTGACCGTTCAACGGAGCACTGACTAAATTCTATCAGCACTGCCCTTCAGTGTGACACTGAGGCCCTCAGGATCGAGGCCGCGTACTTGATCAGATCCGACAGTCTCTATCTAAACCGCGCTTGATAGCGACGACGTCAGACAAGGATGCCGAATCGTTACGCTACAAGACTGAAGAGGTCGGGCGGGGAACAAAAATATGGACCGGGGGTGACGAACTCAAACGCCTCAAAGCGCGAACCAAAAAGATCGGGCGAACAGCCGGGAAACCGGGACAAAACCAAGAACCGGGGGAAGAAGGCGAGAAAGGGAAAAAGTGATATCCAATTGCCAAACACACTTTCATATATAGTCAGAGTCAAACCCTCACAACCCCCCCCTCAAGCCGGGTGGTGGTCGTCTGGCCGGCCGCCCGCTAAGCCGAATTGCACTGTGCCCGCGGCGCCGGGTAGAATTGGAACTTGCCGCGTGCCAGGGTCCAGGCCGGTTCTGATTGGCTGGCCGCGCAAAGCTGGGGTTCGCAGAAAACTCAACCCTCCGCTGAGTCAGAGAATTGGCGTCTAACTTCTAACCTGTTTATAATTTTAGATTTTAACTAACAAGAACAGTACATCAAAAACGCATGACTAAACTAAAGCAAAATAATAATTCAATAACAATAATGCAAAACCTAACTAATAGAATACGCAAAAGATGCTCACACTACAACTGTCACACAGATAGGCAGACTGTCACACAGACATACAGGCAGGCTGTCACTAACATGCTAGGCTCCCCGCAACCGCCGCAGGCATTCTGTCGCGCCAGCCGCGGCATCGAGCTGGTGTTCATGCCGGCCGGCATGTCTCGCAGGCGGTGCAACCGCAGCCACCTCAGGCAGGCCGGCAGGCGCAACAGCCAGTCAGGTTCGGCGCCCGCAGTCCACTGGACCGTTGAGGCTCGATTTCCAACTGGACGAAAATTTGCCTCCGCTCCGGACACTAGCCGACTGTCCGAGATTTTGCAACGCTGGCGTCACCTGTGGCCGAGCCAGCAGCCGGACTGCAGCCTGTGCCGGCTTGACCAGGGCGACAAGCTGTGCCGATAGACTGCAACCAGAGCCTCGCCGATCTGCTTCGCGGCACCACCGTAGTTGAATTTCCAGTGTTTGTTATTCGCTAATCTGTGTGTTTTAAAATAGGCATTTTTTAACTGGCATTTTGTTTCATTTGTTTCCGATAAGTGTCCTGTAACAGTTTAAATTCGTGAGCTGTCCTGCGACTGAAGCACAATTATAAAATAAATCATCTTTTTGTCACCTTGTTAAACCAACAGCTCGCCTTATTGATAGCAATAGCAGACCTTGATTGTTTCTCTGACTTTCCTTGCTTTCCAGGAGCTGCACTCGCTGTTAGACTGCTGTCACCCTCCTTACACAGAATGCTGTCACCCTCCTAACAGACTGCTGTCACCCTCCTTACACAGAATGCTGTCACCCTCCTAACAGACTGCTATCACCCCCCTATTACAGACTGCTGTCACCCTCCTATTACATACTGCTGTCACCCCCTTACACAGACTGCTGTCACCCTCCTTACCCAGACTGTTGTCACCTTCTTATTACAGACTGCTGTCACCCTCCTATTATGGACTGCTGTCACCCTCCTATTACTGTCTGCGTTACCATCCTTACACAGACTGCTGTCACCATCTTAACAGACTGCTGTCACCATCCTAACAGACTGCTGTCACCATCCTTACGCAGACTGCTGTCACTATCTTAACAGACTGCTGTCACCATCCTAACAGACTGCTGTCACCATCCTTACGCAGACTGCTGTCACCCTTCTAATACAGACTGCTGGCCTGTCACCCTCCTAATCCCCATAAAAAATCGTCTTATATTCCTGAGCAAATCTTCAGCAGAAAAAAGACAGCCATCAGGAGAGTTCGAGCTGTGTGCTCCCCCCCCCTGAGCTAAACTTTTTGCGGCAGAGCTACAAAGTCCCAGCTTGTCAGCTCCGTCAGTCCGGATTCGCATGAGCTGGCGGCAGCGTTCACTGGCGCGTGCTCTCGCAGCTGTCCTGACTAATTTTACATGTTCAATCAGATGCTGTCTGTTGAAAGACAAAAGAAGCCAGGTCGAGCATGTACTTTTAATTTAGTGGAGTGGTCTAATAAAATAGACTGCTAATAGCTAATAATAAAATGATAATAATTGATTAAACCTGCCCCAATAGGCAGATGTGTAGCCGAAAGCTCAGCCGCAGCTATTGCGAGGCGCATCTGAAGGCTGCGTACGGCTGTTCAGTCCAAGGACTGGGGGGGGGGTCGCCACACACATCCTAAATTACCCTACCTAATGCTGGCGCCCATTTTAAGTTAAGTGTCTTGCTCAAGGACATAAATTGTTCCAGTGGGATCGGGAATCGAACCCCCGACCTCAAGGTCATGGTCCGACGCTCTATAACCACTTAGGCTACAACAACTAAAAAGCAACAAAGCTCCGGTTTACTTCATGCAGTTACGTGAAGCAACAAAACATCAAAATGCCTTGTCCAGATGCGCGCAACAAAAATGGTAAAGGTAAAGGTAAATGGCTCATTTGATGGCGGTGTGAAAAAGTCTTTACTGTTTGCGATCGAATATTGACTGAACGTCGTACTCGAATCAATCTTCCTGCCGGCCCCCAACCGAAAATTCGCGCTTATGGCAGCATCCTGAAGACTAAGAAACAAGATTGCATCTTTTGGCCACGCAGAAGTTTCCTCAAACTCAAATTGGAGAAAGAGAGATTCTTAATTTTTAATCAAGTCCCAAATTTGTCTCTTCTCAGCACGCACATGCACACGAGTATGAAGGAAAAAGGGAATGTCAAGAGTGAGAGAGAATTGAGGAAAGCCAAGGCTTAGCTACAATTTAATGACTTGTTGCTCGCGTGTGCCGCGTCCAACCCCCCACCGCGAGCCGGATAAGCAAAGGTTCTTTCTTTGCATGCACAGAAAAGTTTTTCCTTCTTGTGTCCCTGTCTTCCTTCCCGTCCTGTTGCAGCAGCGAACAGAATGGCTGGCTGCTTGGTTTTTTCATTGGCATTTCCTATATAAACTGCGCACGCGCACGTGAAACGTTGCTGGATCTCATTTCCGCTTGATCTAACCATGGATTCTGTGAGCTTAATTATAACTTCTATGTCGTTGCCATGGGTAACCGCGCTGGAAGCCAGGGATCTTTGTTTTTCCTTGCATCTATGAATACGTCAATTCTTCAATTTAGCGCGTGCTTTTTCCGGTACAGTGCAACTGAA
>NIVC01001770.1:12500-37500 GCA_002269645.1 Macrostomum lignano | reverse complement strand
GACAATTAGGGTGTGTCAGGTGAGACAATAAGGGTGTGTCAGGGGAGACAATTAGGGTGTGTCAGGTGAGACAATTAGGGTGTGTCAGGTGAGACAATTAGGGTGTGTCAGGTGAGACAATAAGGGTGTGTCAGGTGAGACAATTAGGGTGTGTCAGGTGAGACAATTAGGGTGTGTCAGGTGAGACAATTAGGGTGTCAGGTGAGACAATTAGGGTAGGTGAGACAGGTGAGCCAGGTGATTAGGGTGTGTCAGGTAAGCCAATTAGGGTGTCAGGTGAGACAATTAGGGTGTCAGGTGAGACAATTAGGGTGTCAGGTGAGACGATTAGTGTGTGTCTGTCAGGTGAGACAATTAGGGTGCTGTGTCAGGTGAGACAATTAGGATGTGTCTGTCAGGTAAGCCAATTAGGGTGTCAGGTGAGACAATTAGGGTGTCAGGGGAGACAATTAGGGTGTCAGGTGAGACAATTAGGGTGTGTCAGGTGAGACAATTAGGGTGTCAGGTGCATTCCAGACACAGCCCATAGAGTTTGCACAAGCAACAAACCAGTCAGTAGAAAGAGAAATGATCGAGAAACTTGTCGAGAACCAACTGCATGTGGCTGCCAGTTACCTCTTAGTTAGTGAGGCTGGCGCATCATTGGCAGCGGGGTGGACCCAATCAGCGCCCTCGTGCATCTGGCTGGAGTCAACTGTTAAAAGTACACGTATGTACTAGCTAGGTAAAAAGAGGCGGATAGGGATCTGCCAGTGGATCTGCTGCATCAGGGTTCGGAGCAGCGCGGGCACCGAGCCTGCAAAACGGTGAAGGCAGCTGGCCGGAGTAAGAGCATTGTAAATTGCACTTCACCCCGTCATTTAGATGATCGATCCCTTTATAGCTATTCATCGCTAAAAGCGTGTTGAATAAAACACCGACAAACTCTCATCTTCGATATTGACGGTAAGTAGTTGTCTTCGTGGCACTTTTGCTTGTGAAAAATTCTGTTCTCAGCGGAAGTCTGTGGTTTGTGTAGGGGGGGGGGTATTTAGACACGGATTTTATGATGGGAGATTTAGACACGGATTTTATGGTGGGAGATTTAGACACGGATTTTATGATGGGAGATTTAGACACGAATTTTATAATGGGAGATTTAGACACGGATTTTATGGTTGGAGATTTAGACACGGATTTTATGGTGGGAGATTTAGACACGGATTTTATGGTGGGAGATTTAGACACGGATTTTATAGTGGGAGATTTAGACACGGATTTCATGGTGGGAGATTTAGACACGGATTTTATGGTGGGAGATTTAGACACGGGTTTCATGGTGGGAGATTTAGACACGGATTTTATGGTGGGAGATTTAGACACGGATTTTATTGTGGGAGATTTAGACACGGATTTTATTGTGGGAGATTTAGACACGGATTTTATGGTGGGAGATTTAGACACGGATTTTATTGTGGGAGATTTAGACACGGATTTTATTGTGGGACATTTAGACACGGGTTTCATGGTGGGAGATTTAGACACGGATTTTATGGTGGGAGATTTAGACACGGATTTTATTGTGGGAGATTTAGACACGGATTTTATTGTGGGAGATTTAGACACGGATTTTATGGTGGGAGATTTAGACACGGATTTTATGGTGGGAGATTTAGACACGGATTTTATGGTGGGAGATTTAGACACGGATTTTATTGTGGGAGATTTAGACACGGATTTTATGGTGGGAGATTTAGACACGGATTTTATTGTGGGAGATTTAGACACGGATTTTATTGTGGGAGATTTAGACACGGATTTTATTGTGGGAGATTTAGACATGGATTTTATTGTGGGAGATTTAGACACGGATTTATGGTGGCAGATTTAGACACGGATTTTATTGTGGGAGATTTAGACACGGATTTATGGTGGGAGATTTAGACATGGATTTTATTGTGGGACATTTAGACACGGATTTTATTGTGGGAGATTTAGACACGGATTTTATTGTGGGACATTTAGACACGGATTTTATGGTGGGAGATTCAGACACGGTTTTTATGATGGGAGATTTAGACACGGATTTTATTGTGGGAGATTTAGACACGGATTTTATGGTGGGAGATTTAGACACGGATTTTACGATGGGAGATTTAGACACGGTTTTTATGATGGGAGATTTAGACACGGATTTTATTAGTAAGAGATTTAGACAGGGATTTTATGGTTGGAGATTTAGACACGGTTTTTATGATGGGAGATTTAGACATGGATTTTACGATGGGAAGATTTAGACACGGATTTTAACAGTATGAGTTAGCAATCCAATTATCTATGTAGTATTCATCTGAACCTTCAAAATAAGCATCCCGTGTTCTTCTATTTAATCCAGTATTGCTCAGGCGAATTTCTACGAGTGATAAACAGAAGCGACAAGAGAAAAAGCTCAATCCACCGCTATAGTCCTCCTTAGATCCCAATTTTTCAGCGCCAAACTCTCTCCATAATGGAGAGCAAGCCTGCTGAGTTGGCATCTGTTCGCTGCCAAAAATAAATGAGTACAATGCTACAATGATTTTGTAGTGCAGCTTTGGTTGGCTTGCTGAGATGCAGCTAACCAACAGTGTTTGACAAGGGGAAATGGCGTGAGAAGTGGCAGAATGCGCCACGCCAGCCCTGCTCCAACCCTCAGCTGTCCTCTCACTCCCCAGCACTGTACACCCTGCATATTTCCAAGCCGATATGCGGAATTTGATACACACCTTATTGGCAGCCATGTGCATTTGATTGCGAAAAAGTTATCCAATGTCAATCATTCATTCAATGTAACAATATATTGATTTCTACCTTGGACTTGTACTTTAGTTAGCTATCGTCTTTTGAATGTATTTGTGGGTCTTCTAAATGTATTTGTGGCTTTCTGAATGTATTTGTGGCTTTCTGAATGTATTTGTGGTTTTCTGAATGTATTTGTGGGCCTTCTGAATGCATTTGTGGCTTTATGAATGTATTTGTGGGCCTTCTGAATGTATTTGTGGCTTTCTGAATGTATTTGTGGCTTTCTGAATGTATTTGTGGCTTTCTGAATGTATTTGTGGCTTTCTGAATGTATTTGTGGTTTTCTGAAGGTATTTGTGCACTTCTTAATCTATTTTTTGGCTTTCTGAATGTAGTTTTGGCTTTTTAATGTATTTATCACTTTTTTACGTATTTGTGGCTTTCCGAATGCATTTCCGGCTTTCTGAATGTATTTGTGGCTTTCTGAATGTATTTGTGGCTTTCTGAATGTATTTGTGCCCTTCTTAATGTAGTTGTGGGCCTTCTGAATGTATTTGTGGCTTTCTAGGTTTGGACTAGCAATCTACGCCCCCCGTTGGGGAGCTAAAGAAATGAAATACACATTTTTCAAGGACTGCTAGGGTTAATTTCGGGAAAAGTATACAGCGATACAATTGATGACCAGAATCTTCATAGTCTTATTTTGTAGTTGAATAGATTCTCCATCTCCCTCTCTAAGCATCTCTGCCTCTCTCTCTCTCTCCTGATGAAGCGGCCCCAATCTCTCGAGTGCTCAACCAAGCATCGCGATGGGTCTCAAGCCTCAGTCCCTACTATAACAGAATCCAAGACCGCTGGGCTACATCTCCTCATTCCCAATGTGCCGGTCGCAGGACGGCCCGCCCCCCATAGTTACTGCAAAGTTGCTCTTATACCCGAGCTCCCACTCTCCCCTTATTTCTTCCCCATGCGGAGCTGCTCTCGATCTATTCTATATATCCTTTTTTCTTTCCTTTTCCGATAGACCGAGCATGAGACAGGCCGTGGGGCCAACTCAAGGGTTTGAGGATCGAACAGTGGGGGGGGGATGGGGTCTAAGGGATAAACAGGCTGGCAGAGTTGCTGCCACTGCTGCTTCTGAGCTGTTAGGGATGAAGTTCTCTACCAAGTGGGAAGCAACGGCGGTCCATAGAGTGCCAGACTTATTTTGCTGTTATTTAGGCTCAGAACTGCACGAGGAAAACTTTTCCGCGAGTGCAAGGGTTGTGTTGATTTTTAAATAATACATGTTTTTTGCACAGCATCTGTCCCCACCGCTCTGCCCTCTTGTCTCCCCGCTCAGGTTTCCTGTCTCACCCTCTCTGCCCTCTTGTCTCACCCGCTCTGCCCTGTTGTCTCATCCACTCTGCCCTGCCTGTTGTCTCACCCTATCTGCTCTCTTGTCTAACCCACTCTGCTCTCTTGTCTAACCCGCTCTGCTCTCTTGTCTAACCCACTCTGCTCTCTTGTCTAACCCACTCTGCTCTCTTGTCTAACCCACTCTGCTCTCTTGTCTAACCCACTCTGCTCTCTTGTCTAACCCACTCTGCTCTCTTGTCTAACCCACTCTGCTCTCTTGTCTAACCCACTCTACTCTCTTGTCCAACCCACTCTGCTCTCTTGTCTAACCCGCTCTGCTCTCTTGTCTAACCCGCTCTGCTCTCTTGTCTCACCCGCAATCCCGAACTTCTACTTCTTGAAATACATTCAGAGCTCCTGTTTCCTAAGCCATGCCATGCGAAAGCTACAAAGAGATTAAACCATATGGATTAATAGCAGAGGTCAATTCCTCTATGCCTCTCTTTATCTGTGAAATGTCTGATTTTCTGTCCTATAAGTACGTCATCTCAATAACTGTCTCATTTAATCCTCCTACATTGAGCTGACTGCCCGCCCACCCCTTCTGAGTGATCGAGATTAACTAGAGCTCAGCCTAGGTTTACACTGATACTCACGCGATGCTTAGCGGCTTAGCGGCACAAACGATAGCTCTGATGAATAAGGGCCATCATGAACCAACAGTCAGATTAGTACAAATGCATAACCCCGCCAATGTAGGCTCAAATTTAGCCAGAGTAGCAAACACTTATAGAGAGCCGGTTAGCGGATTGGTAATTTGTAATATTTTTAATAATTCTAGTTGGGGGGCCTAATCCCCATGACTTGGGTGTCTCATTTATCAGTAGGGGTGCTTGATCATTCTAGGCGACGCTTTAATCATTCTATGGGACGCTTAATCATTCTATGAGACGCTTTAATCATTCTATGGGACGCTTTAATCATTCTATGAGACGCTTTAATCATTCTATGGGACGCTTTAATCATTCTATGGGACGCTTTAATCATTCTATGGGACGCTTTAATCATTCTATGGGACGCTTTAATTATTCTATGAGACGCTTTAATCATTCTATGGGACGCTTAATCATTCTATGGGACGCTTAATCATTCTATGAGACGCTTTAATCATTCTATGGGTCGCTTTAATCATTCTATGAGACGCTTTAATCATTCTATGGGACGCTTAATCATTATATCGGGCGCTTAATCTATTTAAGTGGCGCTTAATCATTGTAGGTGACGCTTAAGTTTTCTAAATGGCGCTTAATCTTTCTAAGTGGCGCTTAATCGTTCCACCTGGCACTTAATCTTCCCAGTGGCATTTATTCTTTTTTAAAAAGTCTTTTAATCTTCATCTTTCTGGAATCTTTGTAAGTATCGTTAACTCTTTGTAAGGGGCGCATGCTTGATTTTCTTCTACGAAGTTGTTAATTTCTCTTACAAGTGCCTAATATCGTACGGACGCGTCTTTTCCTGTATGTATGCTTGTTCTAATGGATTGTATAGGTAAGGAGAAGTGTGTAATTTCCAGGCCCTATTAAACCCAACTAATAACGAGGATCTCAATAAATAATCTGACGCAATTTCTTCGCAGGCAGAGCAGACACCGGTAGTTCTGATGAAGCGGTATCCGGCCCCGACGCGCTGCCTACTGTGTCACCTGCTGGTTTGGTCGACAATCGCATGCTGCACCGGGCAGCAACTCGTAGCTGCGCCAACCGACAGGAAGTCAGCAGATTCAGCCGACAGAGCGCCGACGCCGTCCGAGACTGACCTTGTCGGCGAAGGGATCGGTGGCAGCGGCGGCGAATTCGTCTTCGTGATCGTGTTCTTCTGCGTAGGCCTGGTGGGGTTCATAGTGCTGGTGGCCTACTGCACCAGGTACGCTTCGTCCAAGGCGGACCGGCGGGCGGAGCGCTACCTGTCGGAGGTGCAGGAGCGCCGGCGGATTAGCCAGGAGAATGCCTACCGCCTCAATGCCGCGTTGGTTCAGCATGCGGTGCCGCAGGTGCCGGGAAGCGAGTGCTACCTGCCTGCTGGCTGAGGTGACTTCAATGCAGGAGTCGGCAAACTTTTTACCTCAGAGGGCCAGATGGAGATCTATTAATCTAGCGCATGAGGAAGGGAAAGAGAAGATGGAATAGAGGAGAAAATGGGAGAGGGGAGATAATAGAGGCACAAGAGAAGGGGGAAGAGAGAAGGGAGAGGAGAGAAGGGAGCGGAGAGAAGGGAGAGGAGAGAAGGGAGGGGAGAGAAGGGAGAGGAGAGAAGGGAGCGGAGAGAAGGGAGAGGAGAGAAGGGAGGGGAGAGAAGGGAGCGGAGAGAAGGGAGCGGAAAGAGGGGAGAGGAGGGAGAGGAGAGAAGAGAGAGGAGAGAAGGGAGCGGAGCGGAGAGAAGGGAGAGGAGAGAAGGGAGAGGAGAGAAGGGAGAGGAGAGAAGGGAGAGGAGAGAAGGGAGAGGAGAGAAGGGAGAGGAGAGAAGGGAGAGGAGAGAAGGGAGAGGAGAGAAGGGAGAGGAGAGAAGGGAGAGGAGAGAAGGGAGAGGAGAGAAGGGAGAGGAGAGAAGGGAGAGGAGAGAAGGGAGAGGAGAGAAGGGAGAGGAGAGAAGGGAGCGGAGCGGAGAGAAGGGAGAGGAGAGAAGGGAGCGGAGAGAAGGGAGCGAAGAGAACTGAGAGGAGAGAAGGGAGAGGAGAGAAGGGAGCGGAGCGGAGAGAAGGGAGAGGAGAGAAGGGAGAGGAGAGAAGGGAGAAGAGAGAAGGGAGAGGAGAGAAGGGAGAGGAGAGAAGGGAGAGGAGAGAAGGGAGTGGAGCGGAGAGAAGGGAGCGGAAAGAAGGGAGAGGAGTGAAGGGAGCGGAGAGAAGGGAGAGGAGAGAAGGGAGCGGAGCGGAGAGAAGGGAGCGGAGCGGAGAGAAGGGAGCGGAGCGGAGAGAAGGGAGCGGAAAGAGGGGAGAGGAGGGAGAGGAGAGAAGAGAGAGGAAAGAAGGGAGCGGAGCGGAGAGAAGGGAGCGGAGCGGAGAGAAGGGAGAGGAGAGAAGGGAGAGGAGAGAAGGGAGCGGAGAGAAGAGAGGAGAGAAGGCTGAGAGAGCTAAGAAGAGACACAAACCTTAGGCGGACAAAAGATGCTATTGTGAAGTTGCAAAGGACCCGAGAAATTTGTTCCGTGGGCCGGAGTTTGCCGACCCCTGCTTTAATACGAGCGTAGCTGATCTACGAGCCATCCATGCATATTAGACTGGTCCTGCGGTTTTACACGAGGCTGGTTTTCGTTAAAAGATGCATTATTGAGGAAGTCTTCAGGTTCTCACCTAAATCCTTTTTTAGAGGCAGGGGGCTGTGTGCACCCTGGCGCACTTTAAGCGACATTGTCGCACAACCGGCGAGAGACATTACTGCCCATTCCACCGACTCCCCTGAGTAGGCACACACCTCATAGGAGTACGTGTACAGCGGTCCTAACTTTATTCATGGTTAGGCATGTACACTTCACTGTGACTTGGGGGTTGGCCCTCAAGGGTGTTAATTGCACGAGCAGAGCCAAGCCGAGAGATTCAAATTTAGACGCAATTAAACCAATGTGACTGCACTTAGAATCGAGCCTGGGCCGCTGGCACATCAGAGAGCCGCGCCAGACCACTGGGCTACGGTCCCCCTTTTGTCTATGGTAAACCTGGTGCATTTTGCCCAAGTAAACCAGTCTTCTGTGAAAGCACACGATCAGTAAGCGTTGCGCCCTTCTCGCTACTAACTTTCTCTGTCGATCCACTGCAGTCACCACCAGAAGTCAGAGTTCGTGATGCATTTTTTGAGACTGCAACCTCCTTATGTACCCGCACCTATGCACCTCATGTATCTCTTCTATTTTATATAAATCAATTAACTTAATGGCTAGGCCCAATGCAGCTTTAAATTTCAGTTAGCTAGCGATAAAATAAGTCTTGAATAAAAACAACTGCTTTCAAATCAGAGTTTGATGGATTTTTGAAATGGTCAGTCCAGTTTCGCTTCCTTGCTACAGTCAGATGCTTAGCCAGGATTTTTTATTGGGGCGCCGGCACCAAAAAGGACCATGGCGCCAAAGTAGTTGTCATAGAATTGCTAAAGTGAGGAACAGAGGCGAAGAGGTGAACCTGTGAAGGGGGCGCGCATTCAATGGACTAGGAGGCAGATTCAGTGGACTAGGAGGGGGGGGCGGATTCAGGGACTAGGGGGGGGGCAGATTCAGTGGACTACGGGGGCGGATTGACTGGACTACGGGGGCGGATTGAGTGGACTAGGGGCAAGAGGCGGATTCAGTGGACTGGTGGCGGTCGCGGGGCTTTACTGCACTAGGGAGGCGGATTCAGCGACTAGGGGGGGATTCAGTGACTTGGGGGAGGGGGGTGGGGTGGCGCCTTTTTTTGCCATCCTTTTGTGTGGCGCGATCACCTGCTTCTCTTTCTTTTTCCTGCTTCTCTGGTTACAGCTCTCAGCAATCTTTCCAGAAGTTCATTTCTTGAAGGATTATATTCTATTCCAGATGTCTATGGTAAAGCCCCATTTAATGCATGTCGTTCTATAAAAATGTAAACTGTAAAATACAGCTGATCATTCTACAACACTGATATATTATCTGGTTTTCTAAAATATTCTATAATAAAGTATTTGCGAAATACGCGTATCAATATATTGCAATAAATTATTTCAAAAAGTACATGCGTCATCATGCGACACTTAAATAAACAAAGCTGAGAACTGGGATGTACTTTAAAGACTTGCTTATAGCATCTCATTAGCATCACATTATGGATTAGTGTGGCTTATCGACTGAGTAACTCTCACCTACTAGGCTGTAACTATTACAGGGATTTACAGCTCGAAAAAGGCCTTACCGCAGCTGTTCGCATTAATCCCCCATAGGAAATGTTCCCATTTTCGCTGCCGCCAACATTCTCAGCCTCACACATTTTCCCCCAGAATCCCAATCTACCGCTCAATCAATCCACTTTGTCTCTCAAATTAAATTTGCTCTCAGCGAATTCCCAGTCAAAATGAATAGCCTATATGGGAGTGGAGATGGGAGTCTGCAGGCGGGATTATAACTCTAGCTGTCAATAGTCTGACTAAGAGTTTGGGGAACTGCGCGGTTACTATGAAGAAACTCTATGATTCCATGTGAGCAACTCGATCGGACGAGGATTATGAGAGGCTCTATGAGAAATGATGAGAAATACGGTGAATAATTCTAAGAGGGATTTTAAAGAGGGACTATGTATCAGAAGCCGTGAGAGAGACTATGAGAAGCCGTGAGAGACTATGAGAGGCCATGAGAGACTATGAAAAGCCGTGAGACACTATGAGAAGCCGTGAGAGAGACTATGAGAAGTCATGAGAGAGACTATGAGAAGCCGTGAGAGAGACTATGAGAAGCCATGAGAGAGACTATGAGAAGCCATGAGAGAGACTATGAGAAGCCGTGAGAGAGTGACTATGAGAAGCCGTGAGAGGGACTGTGAGAAGCCGTGAGAGTGACTGTGAGAAGCCATTAGAGAGTGACTATGAGAAGCCGTGAGAGAGTGACTATCAGAAGCCGTGAGAGAGAGACTATGAGAAGCCGTGAGAGAGTGACTATGAGAAGCCGTGAGAGTGACTATGAGAAGCCATGAGTGACTATGAGAAGCCATGAGAGAGTGACTATGAGAAGCCGTGAGAGAGTGACTATGAGAAGCCGTGAGAGTGACTGTGAGAAGCCATGAGTGACTATGAGAAGCCATTAGAGAGTGACTATGAGAAGCCGTGAGAGAGTGACTATGAGAAGCCGTGAGAGAGTGACTATGAGAAGCCGTGAGAGAGTGACTATGAGAAGCCGTGAGAGAGTGACTATCAGAAGCCGTGAGAGAGAGACTATGAGAAGCCGTGAGAGAGTGACTATGAGAAGCCGTGAGAGTGACTATGAGAAGCCATGAGTGACTATGAGAAGCCATGAGAGAGTGACTATCAGAAGCCGTGAGAGAGAGACTATGAGAAGCCGTGAGAGAGTGACTATGAGAAGCCATGAGTGACTATGAGAAGCCATGAGAGAGTGACTATGAGAAGCCGTGAGAGAGTGACTATGAGAAGCCGTGAGAGAGTGACTATGAGAAGCCATGAGATAGCTTATGAGAAACTACAATAGATATAATCAAGCTGTAAGAGAACAAGAGACTAAAGGCACAGATAGCCTTTGTTTCAAGTTATAAAAGCATTTTTTTAAAACTTGCGCAAGAACCTCAGGACGAACTCGTCATTTCGTTGTCATTTAAGTCATTAAAACTAGAATAAACAAATTGAAAGTGTCACCGACTTTTATTATTATTAATATAAATAAAATAGTAACATCAAACTCTAGCTGAGCAACTACTGAATTCTGCCGCATAAAAATACCAACTCAGTACAACTAGTGTGCAGGCACTGTAAGTAAAAGAAAAATATTTCTTTTAAGCACAAACTACAGATTCTAGAATAACTGCGTGTAGACATGTCCTTCGCAATTAATGTCGTGAAAAAGCAAAGCACCTACTCATTTTTCAGTAGTTTGTCTGCGCAGGTTCACTTGAAATTAACGTGGCAGTTGAAATTCCTTTCCTTTCTCGGGGTTTGCGGCCTCAGGAGCATATGGGGTTAATAATGAACAAGGATTTAACTTCGATGTACACAGGTGGACGTAAGATGGACCGGGGACGAAACTCAGCCTAGAAGGGGCAGGCCCAGTCTAGCTCAGCCAATGAGAGAGCGGTAAGGAGAGAGGTCAAAGTCAGACAGACGAAACTCAGCCTAGGGAGCAGGCCCAATCTAGCTCAGCCAATGAGAGAGCGGTAAGGAGAGAGGTCAAAATCAGACGGACGAAACTCAGCCTAGAAGGGGCAGGCCCAGTCTAGCTCAGCCAATGAGAGAGCGGTAAGGAGAGAGGTCAAAGTCAGACGGACGAAACTCAGCCTAGGGAGCAGGCCCCTGTTTTATCTCGCTCGCTATGGACACGCACTGGATTTGGGTGCAGCTTTAAAAACTTTTTTAAATTTAAAAATCTTTAAATTGTAAAATTTAACAAACTTTCGTATTTTACTATTAGAAAGGCAAAACGCTAATTTTGCTACTGAAGAGTAGATGAGCGCGTATTTTCAGCGAGGGACATAGCTAGTTATTCTAGTATCTCTAAGATAAAAGAAACAAGACAACTAGTAGACAAACAATTTTTAACAAGCAGTCGGTTACTGAGAATGCATTCAAAATTTACCAGGTGTAAAAATTATAACAATAAATTCAATTGAAATAAAATAATAACAAGAAAAATCCTAGGCAATGTCTATGGAAAGGAACTGAAATGAAGCGAGTAACCCAGGCACAGTTTGCTACTTACAGTAATATAAAAGGCACACAGTATAGTAGACAAAATAATGAAAAAATAGTTAGCAGCCAACGTTAAATCTGATCTTTTAAAACAATATTACGAGACGTAGAACAGTCATAAACTCGGGTTCAGGTGTCGTATTTAAAGTACTGAATATTTATTAAACACGAAACTACGAAAGTAGTGGAATAGTAATGGCAAGCTATACAGAGGAAAAAGTACTCTTTTAAAACTGCTAATATAATAAACTTACAAAAATATGATTGAGCAAAACGGTTATTACATCTTTTTAAATCAACTCCAATCTTCTAACTTTAAATTCACACTTACAATTATTGATCCCAAATCTAAGTCACAGATCCCAAATCTTAGTCACAGATCCCAAATCTCAGTCAGAGATCCCAATCTTAGTCACAGATCCCAAATCTCAGTCAGAGATCCCAAATCTTAGTCACAGATCCCAAATCTCAGTCAGAGATCCCAAATCTTAGTCACAGATCCCAAATCTCAGTCAGAGATCCCAAATCTTAGTCACAGATCCGAATCTTAGTCACAGATCCGAATCTTAGTCACAGATTCCAATCTTAGTCACAGATTCCAATCTTAGTCACAGATCCCAAATCTCAGTCAGAGATCCCAAATCTTAGTCACAGATCCCAATTTTAGTCACAGATCCCAATCTTAGTCACAGATCCCAATCTTAGTCACAGATCCCAATTTTAGTCACAGATCCCAAATTTAGTCACAGATCCCAATCTTAGTCACAGATTCCAATCTTAGTCACAGATCCCAATTTTAGTCACAGATCCCAATCTTAGTCACAGATCCCAATCTTAGTCACAGATTCCAATCTTAGTCAGATCTCAAAGTTCCGTCATCACAGGTCCTAAATTTGTCAGACTCGAAATCCCTACGTCAGTTGATGATCCCAAATCCTCATGCGAAGTTATCGATCCCAAATCCCTAGTCCTTAAGAATTACCAAATGATCCCAATAACAGATTCGTAGAATTCGAAGAAATAGCCAAGAAAGCAGACAGCTAGAGTCTCTCTGACCCATCGGCAATGTGCCCAATCACCATGACGATGTCACAGCTGGCCATGGGGTCGGACACTGGCCGGCGCTCAAGCACGGCGCTGTGGCCGGCAAAGCCGAGGAACCGGTACACGTGGGACTGGTCCGTCACGTCTTGAACCACCTCGCCTGTCTGCCAGGCTCGGGCCTGCAAATTTGAGGAAATCGGGCTAGAAATAGGATCTGGGAAGAGGGCGATTAGGGTGGGATCTGGGAAATTGGAGGCTGCGTAAGGGATTTAAGAAAGGGGAGATTAAGGTGGGAGCTGAGAATGAGATAGGATCTGAGTATGAGATAGGATCTGAGAATGATATAGAATCTGAGAATGAAATGGGATCTGAGAATGAGATAGGATCTGAGAATGAGATAGGATCTGAGAATGAAATAGGATCTGAGAATGAGATGGGATCTGAGAAAGAGATAGGATCTGAGAATGAGATGGGATCTGAGAATGATATAGGATCTGAGAATGAGATAGGATCTGAGAATGATATAGGATCTGAGAAATGAGATAGGATCTGAGAATGAGATACGATCTGAGAATGTAGTGCTGAGCAGGGTCCGCACCTGAAATCCGTGACAGTGAAAAGCCAGCAGACTGTCGGCAAGCGGCTGTGCGGCCTCAACAACAAACGGAAACTCGATACGGCCGTCAGCAGCCTCGGAGGAGTCGCCGAAGCTGCATGCGCGGCCGGTGTCCAGACGGTGCAAAATGGCCAGACGGCCGTGGCAGAGCAGCACGCTGCGAGAGCCCAGCTGTTCAAGGTGCACCAGGCCGAGCTCCTCCAGGTTTAGATGGCCATAACCAGGATGAATTCGACGGTAGCCCAGATCGGGCACTGGCAGCAGCTGTATATCACAATCGGCTCGTTCAAATTCTAGCAGGTGAAACCTCACTATACTACTGCTGCTGCTGCTATCAGTAGCCAGTAAAGAATTGCTGCCCATAGCGCCAAGGCAGGCGAACGGCAGCTCCTTATCGGGCCGGGTTAGCAGTTCCAGCGTGAGCAGCGGCTGCGGCATCTCAGCTGGCCGGACCAGCCGGCACGGATTGAACCTCCGCTTGCCGGGATCCCAGCGGAGCAGCACGACGGAGTCAGGCAGGGCGCAGACCAGCCAGCGCTGCCCAGTGGCCAGGTGGCAGCGCGCAGCCGCCCGGATGCAGCCTTTGGTGCTGGGCACCTTGGCAACCGCGGCTGACCTGGCCCGGCCCAGCAGCAGTCGAGGCTGCTTGGACTGCTGCTGACTGATCAAGGCCGGCAGGTCCAACCGGTACAGGCGGGGGTGCCGGCCGCAGGCTGCGGTCACCACATCGCGATACACATCCAGCCAGATGCAGCGCATTGGCAGCAGCTGCACCATGACGGACTCGTGCAGCTGGCTGAGGCTCATGCAGTACAGGCCCTCGTTAGCGCCTAGCAGAAGAAGCGAGTCATCATCTTGGCCGGCGCCTCCGCTGCCATTCCACCTGGCGCAGCAGTTGATCTTCAGCGGGCAGGTGTCGAACAGTTGCACCAGGCCGGCGCCCATCCACGGCACCGACGAATGCGGGGAGGCGGGAGGTGCGGCGGGCGACGTACGGGGCGGCGGAGGCCGGGAAGGCGGAGCGACCTAACGGAATGTGCGAAGGAAAATTAGTGCAGTTAGTGCATTGTGTACTGCAGGGTGTTCGTGTAGTCGGCATCAACCTTATTTACTCAGCATCTTCTGTCCCATCATCTACTCAGCATTATCTGCCGCATCATCTACTCAGCATCTTCTGTCCCATCATCTACTCAGCATCTTCTGTCCCATCATCTACTCAGCATCTTCTGCCGCATCATCTACTCAGCATCTTCTGCCCCATCATCTACTCAGCATCTTCTGTCCCATCATCTACTCAGCATCTTCTGTCCCATCATCTACTCAGCATCTTCTGTCCCATCATCTACTCAGCATCTTCTGTCCCATCATCTACTCAGCATCTTCTGTCCCATCATCTACTCAGCATCTTCTGTCCCATCATCTACTCAGCATCTTCTGTCCCATCATCTACTCAGCATCTTCTGTCCCATCATCTACTCAGCATCTTCTGTCCCATCATCTACTCAGCATCTTCTGTCCCATCATATACTCAGCATCATCTGCCCGAAATCATACCGAAAACCTGCTTTGTTTCCGGAATCAATTTTTAAACATATAAAGCATCCAAGTCATATTCAATAAAGCTCCTACTAAGAGTAGTAAAATAACAGCAGGGTCTAATCTCCCCACCCTTACAGGTTTCCGCCGCAGAGGCTGGTGAACAGACGGGCTGAAATTCGGTTTCTCCTGCGATTTCGGCGCCTGCGCTGGTGAATTATCGGTAATACTGGATGTAGCTTGGTTGCTAGGCAACTGCTGTTGTTGCTGAGGCGGCGGCGTTCGCAACGGCGGAGGCTGCGGATGAGGCTGCCTAGGCGACTGTCTAGCCGGCATCTGCAGCAGGTGTTGAACATTGGCCCGGCGTTGAGAGCAGACGTCTTGAAATTCGCGCAGCAATGCAACCGTCAGGTGCTCGCCAAGACCGGGTGCGGCAATGAACTGGTGCTGCAGCTGCTGCGCGGCAGAGGACCGGTGCCTGCAGATGATGAAGAGTAGATGCGGCAGATGATGCTGAGTAGATAGGGCAGATGTTACTGAGACCATGCTTCAAGAAACTCAGCGCCAAATCACCTGGGATTCAGCCGCAGCGCAGCGCACAGGAAGCTGTGAAAGCTTTCAGTCCAGGCGGCCCGGCGGCGCAAAGTGGGCTGGCGGTAGCCGCGGCTGGCGATGGCCTGCAGGGCCTTCATCGGTGGCAGGCTGAACAAGGGCGGCTCCAGTTCGGCCAACTCGATGGCGGTGATGCCTACCGACCAGACGTCGCAGAGCTCGTTGTAGCCGCCGGTCCGTCTAACATCCGCCACCTGCAGCCAGGTAGGTTAAGAGGCGCTGGATAGGTTTAGGGAGTCAGCTGCCGCTCTGGGTAGGTTTAGGGAGTTATCTGCCGCTCTGGGTAGGTTTAGGGAGTCAGCTGCCGCTCTGGGTAGGTTTAGGGAGTTATCTGCCGCTCTGGGTAGGTTTAGGGAGTCAGCTGCCGCTCTGGGTAGGTTTAGGGAGTCAGCTGCCGCTCTGGGTAGGTTTAGGGAGTCAGCTGCCGCTCTGGGTAGGTTTAGGGAGTTATCTGCCGCTCTGGGTAGGTTTGGGGAGTTAACTGCCGCTCTGGGTAGGTTTAGGGAGTTATCTGCCGCTCTGGGTAGGTTTAGGGAGTCAGCTTCCGCTCTGGGTAGATTTAGGGAGTCAGCTGCCGCTCTGGGTAGGTTTAGGGAGTCAGCTGCCGCTCTGGGTAGGTTTAGGGAGTTATCTGCCGCTCTGGGTAGGTTTAGGGAGTCAGCTGCCGCTCTGGGTAGGTTTAGGGAGTCAGCTGCCGCTCTGGGTAGGTTTAGGGAGTCAGCTGCCGCTCTGGGTAGATTTAGGGAGTTATCTGCCGCTCTGGGTATGTTTCAGCGACCATCTACTTAGATCAGATAGGTTCCACGAAGATTGTCAATGCAAAGTACAGCCAGTTATGTACCTCAGGTGCCATCCAATAAGGCGTGCCAATAAAGGACATCCGTTTGCCAAGCGTAGCAGTAATCTGGGCGGCAATGCCAAAGTCGGCCAGCTTAACCGCGCCCTCCATAGTTAACAATATATTGGCACCTTTGATGTCGCGGTGCAGCCGGTGCAGGCTGTGCATGTGCGCCAGGGCACGCAGGGACTCCCGACAAACAAAAGCGATGACGGATTCTTTAAGGGCTGTCTGGGTGACATTGTAAATGTCTTGCAGGGACTTGCCACCACAGTACTCCATGGCCATCCATAGGCACAGCTGTCGGGGTGCGCGGATCTCGCTGGACAAGAATTGTTGGTAGCAAGAGTTTCTCTTTTGAGGCTTTGAATGGGATTATTGACATTTTCTGACCAATCCCAATTATTGGGGGGATTCTGAGATCTGCACATTTTCTCATCCCAATTATTGGAGATTCTGAGATCTGCGCATTTTCTCATCCCAATTATTGGGGAGATTCTGTGAGATCTGCACATTTTCTCATGCCAATTACTGGAGAGATTCTGTGAGATCTGCATATTTTATCATCCCAATTATTGGGGAGATTCTGAGATCTGCACATTTTCTCATCCCAATTATTGGAGAGATTCTGTGAGATCTGCACATTTTCTCATCCCAATTATTGGGGAGATTCTGTGAGATCTGCACATTTTCTCATCCCAATTATTGGGGAGATTCTGTGAGATCTGCACATTTTCTCATCCCAATTACTGGAGAGATTCTGTGAGATCTGCATATTTTATCATCCCAATTATTGGGGAGATTCTGAGATCTGCACATTTTCTCATCCCAATTATTAGGGAGATTCTGTGAGATCTACACATTTTCTCATCCCAATTATTAGGGAGATTCTGTGAGATCTGCACATTTTCTTATCCCAATTATTGGGGAGATTCTATGAGATCTGCACATTTTCTCATCCCAATTACTGGAGAGATTCTGTGAGATCTGCATATTTTATCATCCCAATTATTGGGGAGATTCTGTGAGATATGCACATTTCTCATCCTATCCCAATGACTAGGAAGATTCTGTGAGATCTTCATATTTTCTCATCCCAATTATTGAGGACATTCTATTAGATCTGAATTGCTTATCCCATCCAAATTATTAGGAAGATTCTGTGAGATCTACACATTTTCTCATCTCAATTATTAGGGAAATCCTGTAAGATCAATATTTTTTATCATTATAATCATTAGATAACAACTTAAGTTAAATTAATAAACTCACGTAAGAAATGCTCCATAGAATTGGACAATATTGGCATGTTGACAATCTTTTAATGCATATAACTCAGCTAATATATTCTTTAAATCATCTTTGGGCTCTATTTTTACACACTTTAGTGCTGCAATACCATCAGTTGATAGATTCTGCACCTAAAATATTTTAAATAATAATAGTTTGCTAAAAATCAATTATTTTTTAATACAAAGAATACAAGTTAAAATATTGATTTAAATAACAAAGTTAATATCAAGTAATATGCTCCCAGAATTCTCTTTTAAAAACTAGATAATACTATACTACTTATACATTGGGGACTTTACTTTACCTTATATACATGTCCATATGTTCCACTTCCTACTTCCTTGATATTCCGGTAGAACTCCCAAGGATCATAGCCTTTAATTACACTAAGTAGCTCTGGGTGTGCACGAAAAATTGAACTTCGAGATAAATTATTCTGCCTAACAGCTGGTCCACTGGGTTGCATGCTGAAATTCAAAAGAGTAAAGTTTAAATTAAGAAGAATGACTAATTAATCAGCATATTGGACTTTGTAGGCATTTGGCACTATCCGTGTTAGTTAGCAATAAGCCAATAGTACCTATACAAAGTCTGTTCAAGTTAAAGTAGTACAGTAAACTACATTACAATAATTTACAGACCTGGGGTGTTCTAATAATCAATTTAAATAGTGCAGTGCAGTATGCAGCATCTATCTCCATCTGTACGCATGATAACAAGGCATTAGACTCGCGTATGTGAAGTTGGGAACACACTTTTCATGCTTTTTACTTACGAGTACATTACAAGGAAATAAAGGCTGGCGCTTTTTACAGGAAAACTTATTCAATTGAATTTAATGCTTTACGCGAAATAACTCAGCAGTCGAGTTCGTTAATTATCGCTGAAACAAGCAAAATTATTTTATTTATTTTTAGTTGTCTTGTAAGTCATAAGGCTTACTTAAGGGGGAGTTAGCTTAGAGGTCAAGCACGGCGCAGTTATGTGCCAGCGGCCCGGGCTCGATTCCAGATGCAGTCACATTTTATTATTCACGGCGAAATTGGAATCTCGGCTTGGGTCTGCTCGTGCAATTAACGCCCTTGAGTGCCAACCCCAACACTGAAGTGTACATACCTAACGATAAATAAAGTCAGGTTAAGGCTGCTGTACAGTGCGTGCCTGTGCGTATGACTGCGTACATATCCACGCGCTTTGCCTGTGAGGGGAGTCGGCGGAATGATGGGCAGTAATATATGCCTAGCTAGCCACCGGTTGTGTGACAATGTCGCTTAAAGTGCGTCAGGGCACACAGCCCTGCCTCTAATGAAAAAGGCTTACTTAAGATTTAGGACAGGTCTTAATGTATATATTTTAGGCACGTTTAATCACAGCTTCAACCTGCTCAAACAATGTACGATGCTAACAAAAGAAAAGAATTCTTTCGACCAAATGTCTGTGTAACTATCTCTAGTTTTATTTTAGAGCTCGGAAGATCAGCGGACAATTTTTAATTTTCACTTTTACCATTTGATTTGGCCAGATTTTTAATTGATATTCGCGTGACTATTTTGACTATTTGGATATGCACATGATCGCATGAAGCTCCACATGTATATTAAAACAGCATTAGATTCGAGGCTGCGGCGCGCAGAATAAATAATGCACGATTAAGTCAATATCGTTGAGTGGATGAACACAATTTTCTTGGCATGCACGAATCTCGCGTGCACGTCGCGGATTTGATCATCTGCGCATAGACGAGACTGAAGTCTCATGGTCTCTAGAGACTTGAGCAAATTATAATTATCGTATCTCAAGCGTCACTAAAGCTTAAAGAGAAAAAACTGAAGTCTAGGCTTTCTTGTATTTCCAAAATTTGTCAAACAAAATTAATTCACAATTGCGATATCGACAGAAATTAATCGTTACAGCACCAAGGACGACGGCCCATTAGCAAAAGCAATTAGTGGACCTGCATAATTCTTCTTCCTCTTCCTCTCTTTCGTTTCGAGTTTGCTTGATAGCTTTAATCCCAATTCTAACACACGCAAACAGTAGCCAACGGTTCTGGGCTTGAGAAACTCAGAATTCAGACTGATTGGAGACTGGAATATTTATTTTAGCCCCACCCCGGTCTTGCATATCATGTATAGGCCTTGTACCAGAAGTAGGCGGAGCTGCTATTAGCAAACACGCTCCCGCGACAATAAACTTACCTGGGACAGTCCAAGCGAAATTTTGAGACCAAATATGGCTTCACTTGTATAGCCTGTTTAACAGATTTTAGATACTTTCAAATTTCTCGACGAATTTCCGTTCGACCAGCAGCTAAATCAATCATCCGGAGACGGGAGCACTGAAAGCTGATGGCCCCAGGCTGAGACAGCTCAAATTCGGCTTGAATCAATATAGACAATTTCATAGAGATTATTGATTCGCAAATTTACCATCAATTAATTTATTCAGTTTCCAGTGAGTGTAAATTGTTCCACGGAACAGCAAATTAATGCCTTTTTGTCAATTCCCCATCTTTAACTCAGTTTCTCAACCCACAGTCCAGGATTTCCTATCTGTTTCTCAGTCCACACTTCCTGGATGTCCGATCTGTCTCTCACCCCACAGTTCCAGGATGTCAGATCTGTCTCTCACCCCACAGTTCCAGGATGTCAGATCTGTCTCTCACCCCACAGTTCCAGGATGTCAGATCTGTCTCTCACCCCACAGTTCCAGGATGTCAGATCTGTCTCTCACCCCACAGTTCCAGGATGTCAGATCTGTCTCTCACCCCACAGTTCCAGGATGTCAGATCTGTCTCTCACCCCACAGTTCCAGGATGTCAGATCTGTCTCTCACCCCACAGTTCCAGGATGTCAGATCTGTCTCTCACCCCACAGTTCCAGGATGTCAGATCTGTCTCTCACCCCACAGTTCCAGGATGTCAGATCTGTCTCTCACCCCACAGTTCCAGGATGTCAGATCTGTCTCTCACCCCACAGTTCCAGGATGTCAGATCTGTCTCTCACCCCACAGTTCCAGGATGTCAGATCTGTCTCTCACCCCACAGTTCCAGGATGTCAGATCTGTCTCACACCATAGTTCCAGGATGTCAGATTTGTCTCACACCATAGTTCCACGATGTCAGATCTGTCTCACACCATAGTTCCACGATGTCAGATCTGTCTCACACCATAGTTCAACGATGTCAGATCTGTCTCACACCATAGTTCCACGATGTCAGATCTGTCTCACACCATAGTTCAACGATGTCAGATCTGTCTCACACCATAGTTCCACGATGTCAGATCTGTCTCACACCATAGTTCAACGATGTCAGATCTGTCTCACACCATAGTTCAACGATGTCAGATCTGTCTCACACCATAGTTCAACGATGTCAGATCTGTCTCACACCATAGTTCCAGGATGTCAGATCCGTCTCTCACCCCACAGTTCCAGGATGTCAGATCTGTCTCACACCATAGTTCAACGATGTCAGATCTGTCTCACACCACAGTTCAACCATGTCAGATCTGTCTCACACCACAGTTCCAGGATGTCCGATCTGTCTCACCCTTCAGGTCGAAAGTACATGTGAGTGAATCACTTATTCATCCTGTAATTTTAAGTGCATTTCATGAGTTCACTTCAGTTTCCGCAGTATAAATTTGATAACACAAACAAAGTTTTGTCTATGCAGACTCGATGAATAGATACGATTCTCAGGTGACATTATAGCAGGCCTTTTATTAATCGCATCTTGTATTTATTGTTCCAATCTCGAACAGACTCACAGCGGACCCCTAACAACTGTATTAGTGAAAATGTATCTCTCTCGTGTTAGGGAAAAACGCTCTATGATTTGTTGCCATTTCCTGCTGTCTTCCTTAGTTGGCGGTCTCGCTGCCCAGGAAGCCGCTCTCAACGATTCGGCCGAACAGGGCGTAGGCCTCGCGGTAGGCCTCCTCGGGCATGCCATCCAGGATCAGGTCAAGGATGCGGCCGTCTCGGGCGTATTCCATCACGAGAACCAGCTTGCGCAACTGCTGCTTGTTGAGGCCGACAGCGCTGGCGTAGTCGCGGACGTTGAGTTGCTCTGCGGACGGGAATATGGTATTTAGAAGAGGTTTCTTGCTCTGGCCACAAAAAAGGGACGGCTAGAAGGCTACTTAGCTGCAAAAGAGGTTTCTTGAATTGCATTGTACTGGTAGAGACTTTTCGCTGTAATAGCGCATTCGACGGAGAGTTTCACAAGCTCGCAACTTCTCATCTCAAGCTCAAACTTTCTCTAGCTTCCAACTTCTCAAGCTCGTAGCTTCACAAGCTTGCAACTTCACAAGCTTGCAACTTCACAAGCTTGCAACTTCACAAGCTTGCAACTTCACAAGCTTGCAACTTCACAAGCTCGTAGCTTCACAAGCTTGCAACTTCACAAGCTTGCAACTTCACAAGCTCGTAGCTTCACAAGCTTGCAACTTCACAAGCTTGCAACTTCACAAGCTCGTAGCTTCACAAGCTTGCAACTTCACAAGCTCGTAGCTTCACAAGCTTGCAACTTCACAAGCTTGCAACTTCACAAGCTTGCAACTTCACAAGCTCGTAGCTTCACAAGCTTGCAACTTCACAAGCTCGTAGCTTCACAAGCTTGCAACTTCACAAGCTTGCAACTTCACAAGCTTGCAACTTCACAAGCTTGCAACTTCACAAGCTTGCAACTTCACAAGCTTGCAACTTCACAAGCTTGCAACTTCACAAGCTCGTAGCTTCACAAGCTTGCAACTTCACAAGCTTGCAACTTCACAAGCTCGTAGCTTCACAAGCTTGCAACTTCACAAGCTTGCAACTTCACAAGCTCGTAGCTTCACAAGCTTGCAACTTCACAAGCTTGCAACTTCACAAGCTCGTAGCTTCACAAGCTTGCAACTTCACAAGCTTGCAACTTCACAAGCTTGCAACTTCACAAGCTTGTAACTTCACAAGCTCGTAGCTTCACAAGCTTGCAACTTCACAAGCTTGTAACTTCACAAGCTCGTAGCTTCACAAGCTTGCAACTTCACAAGCTTGCAACTTCACAAGCTTGCAGCTTCACAAGATTCGTACTTCACAAGATTGCAGCTTTACAAGCTCGCAAAGTCACAAGCTCAAAATCGCGCATTAGTAAATACGAAAGGATGGATCACTTTCATAAGCTCAAAAATTTAAACATACATTATCGAAAAAAGTATGGCTGATTACTTTCGAAATCTCGAATATTCCACATCATCGGAAAGTCTTCGAAAAGTTCACAATTTAAAAGGAATTTCGAGCTTTTGAAAGCGTCCCATCTGGCGAACTTCTCAAAAAACAGCTCAGCTAAGGTGTATTTGAGCTGTTTGGCTTCTCTAAAGTGTCTCTCTCGGTTAGTTCAGTATCTTTGACTGCTCAATTGTGTCCGCTTTTGAGCAGATTCGGTATCTCAAATGAGTCTCAAAAAATTTTTAGTGCATCCTTTTGAGTCTTAATTTCTCAACAGTTTTACTCAAAATTTGACAACAGACTCAAACTCCTGTTCAACTCCTGCTATATAACAGAGCTACAATTCAGTGTGACTCATCCAAGATATTTATAATTGAAAGCGCAGAAGTCAACTAAAAGGTCACTTCGAGAATGATAAGGATCAAATTTCAGCTACAATGGCAATACTGTTGTACACAGTAAAGTTCTGCATATGGGTTGGACACTCCAGCATCAATGGTCGGGCACTTAAAACTCAGATAGATCAATACAACCTGTTTATGCAACATTGTGTTGTCTATGGCTGATCCATTACCAGCTGCTCTAAGTAGCTAATGAAGTTGCGGCAATTGCTACTATAAATGTACCCATCAATCTCCGAGGCTAAAATGAGCTCATATTGTAGTCGGGAGCACTCTGAATCCACTCACTCACTCCCCACCGTCAGTCTCCTCCCTAGTTGAGATCAAATCCTCTCTAGGCGACTTTGAGCAAGACTTAAATATTCAAAACTGCAGCGCCAGAAACTCCATTAGCGAAATTGTGAGTGTTTTTAGGAAACCACGAGGATAATTAAGTTCCTCTGCCTGGCCCAAGAGTGCCTGCCGCGCGAAATGATGTTTGTCTCAACCCTCAGCTTTTTCCCACGTGGATTTGGCCATCTGGCTTGCTAGCATCGACTGCTTAGCTGGGAAATATTGTACAAGAACTTTTTGCCTCAGGGATTTCCCTGGGATGCAAGTCAGAGTGCAAAGCTGGGATCTAGCATGCTCTGAATTCCGAAGATTCCAAAGTTGCAAGTTGCAAGGATAGAAATCTTTCTTTGAGCTCCGGAAATTTAGTCTGGACAAAAACTGTCCTGCAAGTTGCAAAATAATATTCCAAGCCTTGAAGGGCGGGCGCGTTGAGCTGTGAGCTTCGTTACGATCGAAAATTTAATTTGTCACGCGATTCTGCAGATTTGGCTGGAAGTGGAACTACACAAGCGCCACAGGCACAGCTGTGATATCCCTTATTAATTTGTGAGTCTCTGTGTGTACAGCGATCAGAAAGAGGCTACAGGAATCGAATCCCCGCTAATTGAGATGGGATGCAGATAAAAAAATACAAACATACTCACCCTCAAAGAGTACTGAGATTTTCTAGTATACAAAACAATATAAACATGAAGATGACCAATTCTAAGGTAAACATGTTGGTGTAGGTTCTTACTCCGTAAATTTTGTTCTGACAAACTATTCAGAAGTCGAGTTATTGAGCATTAAAGTTTACGCTGGCTGTGCTGCCTATGGCTGCTATCTAGGCCAGGGTTCGGCAAACCCTTTTGCCTCAAGGGCCAAATAGAGAACCTAGAGAATGACTGCGGGCCGGAGGAGGGGAGAGAGGAGAGGGAATAGCGAAGAGAGAAGGGAGATAAGAAAAAGTAGTGGCGAGAGAATGAAGGAGAAGAAAGGAGTGGAGAGAGGAGAAGAGAGGAGAGAGGAGATAATAGAGAAGAGAAGAGAGGAGAGGAGAGAGGAGAGGAGATGAGGAGAGAGAAGAGAGAAGAGGAGACGACAGACGAGAGAAGAGGAAAGAGGAAAGAGGAGATGGTAGAGAAGAGAAGAGAGAAGAGAAAAGAGGAGAGAAGAGAGGAGAGGAGAGAGGAGAGGAGAGAGGAGAGGAGAGAGGAGAGGAGAGAGGAGAGGAGAGAGGAGAGGAGAGTGAAGAGAAGAGAAGAGAGAAAAGAATATAAGAGAGTAGAGAGGAGAGGAAAGAGAAGAGAGGAAAGAGAAGAGAGGAAGAGAGAAGAGAGGAGATTAGAGAGAAGAGCGCTGAGAAGAGATATAAACATTGAGCGGGCCGGATTGCTATTGTGAAGTTTCAAAGGACCTGACGGCCGGAAGGAGATGCTCTGCGGGCCGTAGTTTGCAGACCCATTATCTAGGCCAGCTCTCGGGCCTTAAAATAGGCCTGTAGACCTGTAGAGCACCGGCAAAGTGCCAATAAGGCCGAAAAGTTGATGCCAAGTTTTGAGCTACAAGTGGCACAAGCCAAAACTAAGTGTTCGGTTTAATGAGATTTGTAACTAAGAGTACTTTGTCGATT
>NIVC01001770.1:0-7500 GCA_002269645.1 Macrostomum lignano | reverse complement strand
CTTATTACCGAGTCAAAGCCAGCTTTTTTATTACCCCGTATCGTTTTAATGATCACTAAACCGTAACACTATTTCAGTGCATACATGCAGAAGACACAACAAAGTTATAGACATGAAATTAGTTAATTAATAATTAACAAACTCCAAGCTTGGTGGACGCTTCGCTCAAGACAAATGAAAAGCAGTAGGGATTCGGACGAGCTGTCCCAATTTTCGGACAAAGTGGGACAGCTTTTGGAAGAATTGTCTTCCAAAGAACCCATAAATGTCAGTGGCGATCTGATTTGTAAAGTTAATAACAGCAAAAGTGCCTTTCATGTAATTATAGAAATGCAGGTAAAAAATAATGAAAGCGCTGGCTCCTTCTAGTCTCGTATGTAATTTGGACAATTTCCGCTGGCAAATGCTAGAATTGGTAAGATTTGCGATTGGGCCACAGTCCAAGTCGTATGCAAAAGTCTATGGACCGCGAGAGGGCTCGCCATTGGACGGGGAACATGCTAATTCCCACTCACCCAATGCCGCCCAGCTGCCGAGTAAAAAGGTGATGAAGAAAGTGGCAAAAACTGCACGCGCGACCAGCCGCGCAGCTCAAGAGGGATCTAGATAAAAAATGCTCAAAATGTATTCCCAATATATAGCTTTTGCCGACTGAGCGAACGCTTAGCCTGTTTACCCAGAGCAAGTGAATGTCTGCGGCTTTAGAATTAAACTGCATCCCATGCGGCAGCTGTGAACTGTGCCAGAGAAGAGAATTATATAATCCTCTGCGAGATAATTCCTCGCAGAGGATTAATAACTTCCCGGCACCTACCGGTATATTCCATCAATAAAATGAATGCAAAAAGTGAGTGAGCGAGAGCAGAGTGAGTTGCTGGCGCGGCAGTCATCAACTATAAGCTATTTAAGGGGAAAGCTTCAAAGAGGAAGGAACGCGTTATCTGAGCTTAGACTCATTAAATAATCCATAATCATCATAGATATAGACTATATAGAGCCATCGGTGGCCACTGTGTGTATACCTCTTTACCTAATATGGACCTAACCTCGTCTCTCTGCATGCAACTTGTTCAGTACATACAGCTAGTGCAGAGACTCAATCTGCGAAATGGATATGGTGAGCGCCGCTGCGATGACAAGCAGACCGAGTGTGTGCACTTATACAGATTACACTAAAGTATCAGGTCAGGTAAGTTGATTCCAGTGATAAATTAATGAAAATGAATTGTGGTTAACTTATAAGAAGCTGAAGTGCCTATAAGTATTTGTTGGGGCCAAGCGAGCGAGCGTAATTGTTTCTTGGAAAATAAAAATGGAAAAACATAATGCTATAGTTTCGGAGAGCGACAACGTTCAAATGCCGTAATATATATATATTCTAAACGTATTTTGCCTGACAATTGCTGCCATTCATAGCAGCGCGCTATTAGGGGTTTTGCCCACAGATCCACAGGCTCTGTGGTTTGGCCATAGATAACTTCGATCGAGAACGATCGAGAACGAATTTATTTTAGTATTGCTTTTGACAGCCTAACTGAGAATCCTGCATACACTGTCTGCGAGGGGCCTTCGCCGCGCCTTGCCTTAGTCTATGGGCCATAGACTGAAAAAAAATGCAACACGCGTAAACCGATCAATTCTCAGTGTGGGTGCATGGCTTTTTATCACTGCTTAGCTTTTGCAGCCTATGGCCCATAGACTAAGAAAATTGACGCAGCCAAGGTCCCTTGCAGGCAGCGTATGGAGGCGATCTCAGCTTAGATGGCTTCATTCTCAGTCAGGCTGCGAAAAGCAATGGTTACACAGCATTGAATATCACAAAAAGGTTACCATTTTAACTGATTCCTGTCTGGCACTCAACGCTCTGATCTCACGGCTATGCTATAGATGCCGTAAATCAATTCTGTAAATTAATATATCTTTCATTCATTGCATTCGATTCAAGCGTTGGGCACAGGAGCTATAGCCCGGGTTGAAACAGCCCATAAGTAGATTTACACACACAAATGTAGAGCATTGTAGAAACATCTTCCGCCAAGACCAAGCTGTCACTTTTTTAACAGCAGAACTGCCAAGGGGAAGTAGGAAATCCCCCTCCGACAATTTTTTTGCTGTGTCGGAACGGAGCAACGCAGGCACACGAAAGTTCAAGAACACGGGCTAACCTATTGTTGCGCACCTTCTCAAAAGAAAGATCAAGTCGCCCGTCCTCCGGACCGTCGAGATATTCTACGATTCTGCCAGGTCGGATTTTTTCCATAAGCGCTAGTGCATATCTGCAAGGCATATCAGCTCCAACTTCGTTAGTTACTGCCTTCACCCAGGCGTAGCTTCTGGACTTCAACAGGTGGCCACCAAGTGACTATGGACACGCTGCTGCAAATTTATCGAGTTCCGATGCATGTTCAAGCCTCCATAGTGGGCAAATCACAACTGACTTCCCCAGTAAATTCCACCCACGCCCCCTGGTAAGTTCGACGTGCGGAAAATGGCTTTTTTGGTCTTCCTACTGTTCAGGAAACTTCTGCATTGCCGAAACCTCGCAACGCTTGTGCAATACGTTTGAAGCAGAGTATAGAATGGCCTAGACTGAGCGCGTGCGCGTGCAAGAAAATTTGCTCCGCAATTGGGAAAACAATGGCAATAAGTTGATTGACTGGCTTGCCTGCCTAATTCAGCTCCCGTAGGCTGTAACAATGCATGTGTAGTTTAGCATCGCACGCGACGATGGCTCCACGTGAACTTCCGACGAACACCAAATTAGGCAAATTTCCCTATTGATTATTAGGAAAATGACGTCTATTGTTATTGTTCTATTACTGTTATAAATTACTGGCAACAGGTGATACATATAATCCGCATATTTCACCAGCTAATAAATCTATTTATCTATTCAGTTGATAAGCTCGTGATCCCTCTGACATGTAATAATGAGTTTACAACTATTTTATTCAGCTAAAAACCCTTCTAACCAACTAGGTGAGTCATTTTCAACACTAACTAAAATCGATCAATCAAAATAACAAAATAACAAAGCCAGCTTCATACCCAGAAACAGAATATGAATCGTACTGCAGTGGAGACAAGCAGCACTAGTTTATTCTAGTCACGGAGAGAATTACAGCGATTAACAATGAATCGGAACTCAGTAGTATTTCATTACCGTCCATTATTCATAGAAGACAGGCATCAATAAACACAATATAATTTAGTCAGGAAGGCTTTATTTATAAATAAGGTCCAATTCAAATATGTAAGGTCAAATCAGTTAAGAATAGAGCCATTGTCAGCCATAAAAATAAAATTTCAATCACAAGTGTAGCAAAAGAGATTGGGAGTATTCAAGACAAATATTGGCTCGCAGAAGCAGCAATATAGTGTGCTGAACTATCGATAAACAGTGCTGTTTTTTGTTCTTAAACAAATCGATCTCAATTAAACTAAGTAAGCACGTATGAAGAAATGAAATTTAAAAGTTGAGTAACAGACAAGTAACCTGAAGGCGAGAGTTAATAGAATTCGAATTATGTCGGTACAGTCGTACTTTTTATTACGTCTAAAATTAAGGTACAATATGTACTTTCGTTTGTATGCTCACCCTAATATTTATTAAATTTATTTTAAAAAGAGACAAAAGATAGCTTGTACTACTTAAAATACTACCTACTTACTACTAACTAACCAGTGAATTGAAACTTGACAAAGCTAATTAAAAACTCTCAAGCAAAATGAAAGATACAAACAAGATGAGGGCAAGCAGGATTATTCATAGGCCTTAGTAACCGTTTATAACAAAAAACACCTTTGCAGGACAACAAAAATATAACGAGGAATCGAAATTAAGCAGCGATAAACAGGCCTGAATAAACAGTTGGAAATTCAAATTGATTAGATAATAGGTAATGCAGTTAGGAATGGTTGCTATAGAAACAGATTTAAGTTGGGCCATACTAATTTGATAATAGTTTTGTCTGTGTCCTAGTGTCTATGCGTTGTTGTTGTTAAGCAGTTGACCCACCAGCAAGTCCTAATGGGGAATTAGTGACCCACCGGCAGATCCTAAAGGTGGAATTAGTGACCCACCGGCAGATCCTGATGGGGAATTAGTGACCCACCGGCAGATCCTGATGGGGAATTAGTGACCCACCGGTAGATCCTAATTGAATTAGTGACCCACCGGCAGATCCTGATGGGGAATTAGTGACCCACCGGCAGATCCTGATGGGGAATTAGTGACCCACCGGCAGATTCTGATGGGGAATTAGTGACCCACCGGCAGATCCTGATGGGGAATTAGTGACCTACTGGCAGATCCTGATGGGGAATTAGTGACCCACCGGCAGATCCTGATGGGGAATTAGTGACCCACCGGCAGATCCTGATGGGGAATTAGTGACCCACCGGCAGATTCTGATGGGGAATTAGTGACCCACCGGCAGATCCTGATGGGGAATTAGTGACCCGACGGCAGATCCTGATAGGGGATTAGTGACTCACTAACAAATCCTAATGGGGGGGTCAGTGACCCACCGGCAGATCCTGATCGATTTCTGAAGGAGCTGAGAATGTTGGCATTGTTAAAGAATAGAAATGAACAAAGTTTAAAAAAATTCTTCTGTCTACAGGGTCCCACAACTGGACACAGAATTTATTGGACACAATAAATGTTTAGTATTGAGTTTGAGGCATTGATAAATCAATAATTAATAAATAACAGTAAAAACACGCACATAGACCACCAGCTAAGGCGATTCTATTAAGAGTCAGACCAAAAATTAACTAGTGTGTGGAATTTAAAATAAAAGAACAAAACGCAGCAGTGTATTGCCACTGGCAACAAAAGCGTCCCTAAGTCAACTGCCTATTGTTTCCTTAGCAACTGCAACCTCCGCCGGACGATTTCACAGGCTGCGTGCCGGGACTCACTTTGATGGTCGGCTTCTGCTGCTGGGTGTTTCCCACCGGACCCATCCTAGACTTGATCTCCGCCGCCATCGACATGAAAGCCTGCTCAACGTTGGTTGAGTTCTTGGCGCTGGTCTCTAGGAACACAATTCCGAGTTTGTCAGCGTACTCTTTGGCTGTGGCAAAGTCCACCACCTGCGGATCGGATATTGTCAGATACGGATTTGTCTTATAATACTGTTAGTAGCATAATAAGCATTTTTACAGATGGGAGGATGTGGTGCTAGTAGAGATGACGATGGCAGGCTGAGGTGCTGTCAGAAATGAAGATGGAAGGCTGAGGTGCTGTCAGAAATGAAGATGGGAGGCTGAGGTGCTGTCAGAAATGAAGATGGGAGGCTGGGGTGCTGTCAGAAATGAAGATGGAGGCTGAGGTGCTGTCAGAGATGATGACCGGAGGCTGAGGTGATCGCTCACCTTCTTAGCCGTCAGATCGCATTTGTTGCCAACAAGCAACTTGTTAACATTCTCGGAGGCGTAGCGGTCAATCTCCTGTAGCCAGTTCTTCACATTGTTGAAGGACTCTTGATCCGTGACGTCGTACACTACGATGATGCCGTGGGCGCCGCGGTAGTAGGAAGAGGTGATGGTGCGGAAGCGCTCTTGGCCAGCCGTGTCCCAAATCTTCAACGTTGACAAGGTGAGAAATTTAGTTGGGGAGTTACGCTTCCGATTAAGTAAAAGATAGACTTTTACAAACTACACCAAGGCACCAAGGGCGCCAAGGCACCAAGGGCGCCAAGGCACCAGGGGCGCCAAGGCACCAGGGGCGCCAAGGCACCAGGGGCGCCAAGGCACCAGGGGCGCCAAGGCACCAGGGGCGCCAAGGCACCAGGGGCGCCAAGGCACCAGGGGCGCCAAGAACACAAGAAACATGAGTAAAGTTACATAACAACCAACCTGCAACTTGATGGTCTTGCCATCCAATTCGATAGTACGGATCTTGAAGTCCACACCAATAGTGCTGATGTAACTCTCAGTGTAAGTGTCATCAGCAAAGCGCAACAACAAGCAGCTCTTGCCAACACCAGAATCGCCAATTAGAAGAAGTTTGAACAGGTAGTCACTAAAATTTGGAGAGAGATACTTTGTACATTGCTAGCTCATGTGCATAACTAAATTCATGCAAATCTATTCAAAAAAGGACTAAAGGGCTACTAAATTCCTTAAAATAACAAAATGGATCAATGTCTTGGCCTGTATATAATTGGTGAGGATCATTATAAAAGTAAGAAAGGCTAACTTACTAATTAATGATGGTATAATTGATTATTATAATTATATGTGCAACTACTACTACTAAGGTTGTAGCCTAGTGGGGGTTGTAGCCTAGAGCATGAACTAAAAACTTGAAGGTTGAATGTTAATTCCTGATCCTACTAGAAAAATTTGTCTTTAAGCAAGGCACTTAACTCTACATTGCTTCAGTTAACTAAGTAGTAAAATGGGTATAGTATTAGCTAGGGTAATTGAAGGTATATGGCAACCCCTGGTCCTCAGATTAAATAGCCATATATAGCCTGCAGATGCACTATACAATAGCAGTGACTTAGCTGTCAGTTGCAAATATAGCCCAATTAGGGCAAGTATAATCTAAATATACTAAATTAAATACTAAACATATTACTATTATGAGAAATAAAAGCAATATAAAAATAGCTTAGCTAAATTAGCTAATACATTCAAACTAGAATCTTGATATATATTACACATGATATAGAAACGTGGTCATATCCTAAAAGGTATATTGGTAGAAAAGATTTATTTCATATATTTGAGCAACCAAAACAATAAAAGAATTATAGAGTCATTATTTTAGCTGCTCAGGCAGAACTCATTAAGCAAATTATCCTGCTAGAATTCTGTCATGCCTATATCCATAACACCCTGCCAAGAGGCATGTACAACTGCTGCAGCAAGAAATTGCAGTTACAGATGTCACCTATACTGCAAGAACTGCCTGCTCAACTGCCATACCTTTAAATTGTTGCAGACTTAGAGGTTTTTCCACAACTCACATGTGAACATCTGCATTACTCTTGCTGTATTTGCCAGGTGGTTTCTGGCCTATCAAACAAGCAGTCTGGCAGTCTGGCACCCATATATGCCTAAGAGCAGCGGGGCAACCATAAACTGCCCTTACTGCCCCAAGGATGACCTGTAGAAAACAACTTGAAGCCAGAGCAGAAACTCGGAGAAGCCCTGCACTAGGTGCCACTCACTTGTAGACAAAGGCCTGAGGCACAAGTGTAGCGTCTCAAGCACATTGCAGTATCTGTGCAAGCTTAGCCCTATATCAAAAGAGCATATCACTCATGACATGATGCGTGAAAAGCTAAGAGCAGCAGCAGCATCAGGACATAGATCAATGGCTTCTATTTCTAGCGCACTGGTGCCCACCAATGCAGCTAAGGCATGCAAATGATTCAAATGGCTTCTATTCTAGCGCCACTGGTGGCCCACCAATGCAGCTAAGGCATGCAAATGATTCAAATGAGCAGAGAGTGCTGAGGACCGAGACACTAGTAATGTTAA
>NIVC01001769.1:200000-239836 GCA_002269645.1 Macrostomum lignano | reverse complement strand
AATTGCCACAAAAATCGTTGGCACTAGCTACAAGTAAACGTCGCAATAAACGAATGGAAAAGTTTAGTTGAAACGGTGAAACTGAAGGGTTGAATGACTATGAAAACAGCAGTCCAACGGCCTTTTCGGGACCACCTTAAACTGACAACTGAAATTCAGCACATTGTTGGCGACCTTGTCATGTTTTCCGGTTAAATTCAATAGTGAAGCGGAACCAATATCAGACACCAAACCTTTGTATATCTGCAATATGTCGTTGCCGGCCTCTAAATGAAACGAATTAAAATAAATTCGAACAATTTGAAACTCCTCGGCATGAATACTCCAAGCCTTGATCAGCTGATTGGTGTAGTTTCTTGAACCGAATTCCGGATGACTCGTTCGTATTCCCCAGATTTCTCTGATAATTTCTACGGGTATATCTGTCCAATTGTTTGGTAGGAAAATATTTGGGTTGTATAATTGTCATGAAAAAAATAAAAATTTTTTTTATTACTTCTTTCTGTTATCAATCCCTGCAAACGAACATTGAACGGAGCGGAAGATTCATAATGAAACCGGAAACCCGATTTCCACTTGTCACCTTTGATAGAACATCTCAGCAGAGCTGGTGCGGACACCCAGTATTCCGACAGTGAATAAGCATTTCTTAAAATTTGAAAATTTTCTACCGGACTAAATAATTTTTTTATATTTCCATACACGTGAACAGTGCGACAGACGATGTCAACCGTAGAAAATGAGATTTTTATCGATAAGCCGGCACCTGGATTTAAAAGCCAGCAGTGATCGAAGCTGTTTGCTAGCTTTGCATTGTAGTCGATTGCAGCAGGACTAAGTGTGACGCTTCCGTGCATTTCAGTTAAATTAGACGGTGCTCTGCAGTTTCCTGGGGTTTTAGCTGAAAGTTTGAAAGCATTTTTGGATGTTTAAAAATCGACGAAATGGCGGAGTGCGCGCCTCTCATTGCCGATAGGTTAACGTCGGCAACAGCGCTTCGTTTGGATCACTGTAATAAAAACTCACCGCTAGTAACTTGATTCCATGGTTTATAACAAAAAGAAGGCAGACAGCCTTCAGGTTCGCTGTTAGCAACATTTTGGTTAAGAGCTAATAATTGCCTTTGTGGTGCGCGAACGGTTTCTGAGATAGCTTTGAATTTTAAGATAGATTGAACTCTTTTATTCACTTGATATAAACAAACGCTTAATACAGTTCCACAATCATCTGCGATCTCTTTTCCACTGAAAGTTATCTTTGGATTAAGTCGATGTTAAAATTGACTGTCAGAGTTAACAGCGTGTGAAGCAGTATAGTCGATAACATGGCTCACTTATTGTAAACAGGTCTCTTTCTGGGTCACATCTGGAATTTTTAGTGCCCAATCGTGTTTAATTTTATACTGAAGGCAAGTTGGTTTATTGGTTGTCTTGAGTACTTTTCAAAACAATATTTGCGGACAGTATTTAAAATACGCTATGAGGTATTTTTATACTCGTAGCACATTATTATGATGAGTAAATTTATATCTCAGCATCCAACTGTGGAAAAGCATGTCTAAATTTAGTGATTTTTGTAAAAAAAATGGCATAGTTTCCATCAGTAATAGTATACGCCTATTCTTGATAAGCATGGTTATTCAATATTAGAGGCAGGAGCTTTAGGAACTTTAGCCGCATTGTCACACAAACGGCGTCAGGCATTATTGTCCATTCCGCCGACTCCCCTGAGCAGACACACAAGCGCGCGGATACGTACGCAGTCATACGCACAGGCACACACTCACACAAGGTGTACAGTGGCGCTAATTTTATTTATCGTTAGGCATGTACACTTCACTGTGCCTTGGGGTTGGCCCTCAAGAGCATTAATTGCACGAGCAGAGCTAAGCCGAGATGATCCAAAGTAATGTGACTGCATTTGGAATCGAGCCTAGGCCGCTAACAAAAAAGAGCGCTGCACCGCCCTGTATGCTCAGGATATCTACTAGATCTAGGTTTAAATCAGAATGAATATGCTTTTTTCATCTTAAATGAAGGCTGACTAAAAGGTTTGAGTCTCCGTCGGTGTTAGAGTATTATCAACATGTTAACCCTGTCATCATTTTGGCCTGAAAGCTTGTAGCCTAAAAAATCACTTATAAATTTATTGTAACTTTGATCGAAACAATAGTTTTTTTTTAAAATCTAAGTCTGTTTCAAGATGTTGTGGGTGTGATAGGCCTCTTGGCTCTCTGTTAATAATTATACTGCTGTTACCAAATTGTTGTAGGGGTCGGGGTTTATTAACTTTATTCTGTTGCTGATACTAGATTATTACAGGGGATTTCGGGGGTTCTTTAGAATTTAGGGAGAAAATATGCAAATATCACTACTAGAAGGAGTATGCTTTAAAGTTACTCCTGGCAGCGTGAGTGTCCGAGCGGCAAGACACTGTCTATATAAACTAATCCGAATAGGGCTACGCAATGGATTAGAGTTTCCTGGGAAACGCACTAATGGGGAATTTCAATATTTAATAGGGAATGCTGACATTAGGTAAGGGATGGGCCTAATGGGGAAGGAGTATAGGGGAAGAGGATTTGTCTAAATTTTAAAAACTTGGGATAAGTCGCTAGGAGCGCGCAGGGACTGGGCGGCCTTTGCGTTAGGGGAAGGGGAAGGGGAGGCTTGAATGCACACACAACTGGGGGAGAGGGGTCGAGGGGAGCACAGTTCTTTCAACTAGGGGGGAGGGGAAGTGTTCGCTGGGAGGGGAGAAGCGGTCGGCGCTTCAAGGGAATAGAGGGGTTATTTATTGGGGAAAGAAAGGAAGACTGAAAGCTGAATCACTTCTATTTTTAGAACAAACTGTTCATACTCCAGACTCAGCTAGGAGCAATCGCCAGAAGAGCATGCAAGAAGAAGAAGTTTATTTGCGCGTATATATACTAATTTTACTAAATATGGCGGACAATTTTAAACAAAAATACGTAAAAGAATTTATTAGCAGAAAAGTTACAGTATAAAATCAGTTATTTATTTACGTATACTTACTTCTGATAATGCTAAAATTAATAATGACAGGAAAAATGAATTTACGTAAAAAACGAGAAAAGCTAATGTATTAAGTCAACTTGGTTACTAGTAAAGCAAAAATGAACGACAAAATATCAAGGCTTAAAAAACAGAGTTTATAAAAATAGCGCTGGCACATGAGCATGCGAGTTAATTCGATAATTTTATTTTGAGTTAGTATTTATTTTTAGGTAAAATTATTGCGCGTGAAAAGCGGAATAGAAACAAAAGCCAATAACAACATCATCAAAGGAATATCAAAGGAATAATAACAAAAAAATTAAACCTTTACCGCATATCTATATTTACGTAAAGTATACTTTTGACGGTCCAACTAGCAGTCTAAATATTGTATTTTATAATAAAAACGTAGCTTACCACTCAATGTTATTTGTGACGAAATAATCGTTGCGCGTAAAATTTCTTCTCAGTAGTGCAGTCTACCTGATTTGGGACCTTATTGAAATAATCAGTGCGTATTGATCACTTTAATTTCCAATCATGCAGTAATTGATGTCACCCGGAATATAATTATGCAATTACTCTACACACTCTACACAAAATCTGAATTTCACAGGAGAACTTTAATTCTCTTTAAATGGCAGTCTCACATGGCCTCACGAAAACGTACACTTCATTTTGCGATAGCAGTTACGACGGATAAATGAAACCATGGACAATTCTAAATAACTTTTGCAAGCCGAGTTTGCCCCACAGGGATTTTTGACAGTCTTTGAGTATATGGCCAGTTGCAGGTCCAAAGACTGCGTCGTAACTTTACCAGGCTTGTCATTTGTGTTGTTAATCGTGACAAGTTTTTTTCCCAAGCGACAGCCCAGACCAATTATAGGGATTTGGAAGGCACTGGCAGTTTCCACACTCCTAATCCATATTTGAATGGCTGTTAGTGGCAAAAAGTTTTAATGGCATCTTTCTTATTATCGGTAGCTAAAATAGTTTTCCATAGTATTTTTACAAAACAACAAATACATTCTGTAATTGTAGGTGAAGGTTTTAATTAGGTTAGGATTTCGACCAGCCGTTTAAGCAACATAGATTTCCCTGTCCTCTATCTAGAATGATAATGATTGATTAGTTACTTTGTGAGCTATGTAAATCCTGTGTTTGAGAAAATAATTGTAAAAATTAATTGCACATAACTTACACAATCTTGTTCACCGTAATCTTGATTGCAAACAGCAACAGAGGCAGATGTAGCTAGCTGCTGCATCACGAGTTCAGTTGACGGATTTTGCTGACCTCTGCTCATTTTGACGAGTTTCGAGCAAAAAAGAAAGCTGCAACCAGGACAGAAACGACAGTTGCTACTGCTAAACCAATCAGTGCCGGTCGCTCCCACACTGTAGCGAGCCTGCCATCTGCAGTTATATTAATTTTAGCTACAAGCATTTTGCCTGTGTTGCTGCAGACATTTCAGTAATTCATTCGGCTTTATTTACAATCATCATTAGTTGGTCGAAGGGTCGCTTTCACGAGGTCAAAATTTTTCATGGTAGATTTTTTCACGTTTTTACGTCTCAAGCTCGTAGAAGTGACTCGCAATACTTTTTACGATTTCAAAATTAGAGTTTATGAAGTTTTGACTTCATGAAAGTGATCGAACTTTCTGATTTCGACAACATAAAATATCGAGCTTATGAAAGTCCACAAGTTCATGTGTTTAGATTCAGAACCGCACTGAAGCCATGATAATGAATCCAACCTGTTTGCGATAATTAAGTAATTAAAACTCACCTAAATTTAGCGGCGACAGCTTTAGCACAAAAGAATCGTTGACTAGCTTACAGATAATAACTGATCCTGCCAAAGCTGATGGCTGAGTGATCGCTACAAACTGTGACTTTATTGTACTGAAGCAACGAGGACCTTTTGGATTTGCTATAGTCTATAATAGAAGCACGTTTATGTAAACTAAAGTTTTAAAAGTAAAGCGAAATTTGAATATCTACATAATATGCCAGCACAAACCATTTTCGTTCGACGGGCAGTGATGATTGCGGCACCGACAGTCTTTACTCTGCACCGGTGTCGTACATTAGCACAGGTAGATTCAGAAACTACTTTGAATTGAAGCATTCCGGACAGAGGCCACAGATCAGGCTTTAGTAACTCAATTTTTACGGACTCTGGATCAACTTCAGTGATTTCAGTAGCGTTTATTAGTATAGTTTGTTTTGAGTGTGACAACAAGGATACATTCTGATCTTTAAAGCGGATCACCATAATAGAAGCATCCTAGCTAAGATATATAAACCTCTGTCCTATTTTTTTGCCATTGGTCCTTGCGGCTAGCATTCTGTCATTGCTTTTTAATAGTACATGGAATATTGTACCAAATATTATTCGTGTTGATGCATTTCATATGTTACACAGTTAATATAATAATATCGAAATTTCAATCCAACATGAATTAAATCAACAGAGTTCCTGCAATCCTAAAAGTTAAAATAAATTGGGAAACTAAAGAAGTTGATGAATATTCCTGAATATCTATGAATATTTATTTCGCTTGCCATCGGTTCCTTTTCTGAAAATATTTCTGGAAATTTTTTTCTTGAAAAATTATGCAAGATAACAACACATGATATACTATAAATACTAACTTAATTTTGCACTCAAATCTATTATAGCTTGTTACAATGAAACTTGTGCAAAATTAAGAATTGTCGTTGGAATACAATGAAAGCAACTTACCAGCAGGAAGCGGATGGGAGATGATTAATTTCGACAGTCCAGAAGCAGAAAACTGGCAGGTGACATTTTTGAAGCAGGCGATCATTTTCGAACCAGTTTTGCGAAAATGGAAAGCAGTCTTGAATAAATTCGAAGTGTTCAATTAATCACCTGAAAAGTCGAATTTTAGCATGAAAAAGTGCATGTTTATGAAAACTTTTTTTCGAAATATCAATTATCGGAGTGCTGGAGTGTTGCATCTTTCAATATATATCATAAATATATAAAGTTCTATCAATATTCAGGATTATAAATGCTTTACCTTTAGTACTATGTGAAAGAATTATCAAGGGAAATATTTATATTGCTAGCAATTCTTAAAAATTTGTAAGCAAGCTCGAAAACAACACTAATAAGTTTAACTAGACGTGATACAATCAAAGTTGCTGTGTAGTAGTATTTTAGAAAACTATATTCCTAATTTATTTACAAGCTATTTATAAAAAATATGTCAGGGACTACTCGAACATGTTTCGAACTCAAAAACATGTTTGAGTAGTCCCTGAAATATGTATTTTCGTGATACGCTCGTAAATTCATGTTCGAACATCGGGATTGCTCAAATGGCTGTTGCTGCTGCCTTTACCTTGATCGATCAAGGTAAAAAATTATATACGATAATATACTACTGCAAAGCAGCTGCATAATCTTCTATCCGTTGGCTTGTTTAAGGTAACGCCTTCTGTAAATGTACGCATGTAATTAAAACTCATTCGTTTTCATCTAGTTAAAAGACTCTTAAGACTTCTGCTACACAACGCGGTTATCCCTGGTATAGTACATGTATGTGCTGCACACCTTTACTAAATAAGGTCCCAGTTCGAAGCTGGAACTGTTGCATTCGCTCCACAAATTACACCTTGCTTGTACGGAGAAGTTAATTGCTGGGTATAGCGAAACACTGAATTCTAGACCAAAGTGATTAGACTGGTCAGAAAAGTGCCATCCAACTTCGTAAGCCCCTATAAAAAATAAAGAGGAATTTTATGCAACATTAATCGTATTTAAACCCTGCTGAAGGTAAAGCTGTACGTACATTTCGTTGACCGAAGCGCTGTCGATTCGTAACCGCCGTTCCGCAATTGGCACATGATTGTTGAGCCTGCCCAGACCGTGGGATGGGCAGCCACAGCAAATACCGACGTCACTGAGCTGAGGCACTGAGTACCAGCTGACTCTTTTGCAGACTAAAACAATTAGAGAATCGAGGCTTTCATTAAAACCTGGCGTTATTAATAGCAAAAACGAGTTTCACTGACAAGGCTGAATTTCGTAGCAGTGTACTTCATTCCACTGGAGGTCTTTAGACTGCACCGGTGCCTAATGCGCGAACAGGCCGGCTCAGACACAGCACGAAAATGAACGACTCCCGTTAGGGGCCACAGCTCTGGTTGCAGTGCTCAATATGTACTGATGTTGGGTCGGCTGAAAAATAGAATTGCACTTGTGTAATTGAAAGTTCCACTCAGTGGTGATTAGGGTATTCATATTTCTAACGGTGAAATTATTCATGGTAAACTAATTTATTTGAAATGTTATTTTTACCTATACATTACCACATATTGTGAAATAAAATGCTTAGTTGATAAGATAACAAACTTCTTACGGACGGGCGGGGTGATTGTCGTATCGCCAGGTAGTCCAGAAAATTGGCAATTTATAGTAGCGATGCATAATACGGCCAAATTCTGATGCATATCAATCAATGTGTGAATTAATTTAGTCATGAGAATGGTGCGCTTGCTGAAATAATCAAGAAAACACTCTACCAACTGAATAAGTATATTAGCAATTTTTTAAAATGAACATAATTGTTTTATAACTAACGTGCGCGACGACCACACTTTGATTGCAAACTGGGTGCAAAATGCACTTTCTAATGTGGCCCATGTCACTGTGCCAAATTGAAAAATATCGATGAGCCGTTTCGTCAGTATGGAGATAAAATAAAGTCGACACTTCGCTGTTTCTGCAAGCTGCAAAAACAAACTTTAATTGAACCAGCTTAAGCAGATTTTCGATTGTTTTTAGCAATAAATTTACTTTCCTTACAAGAACTGGGAAGGTCAGAAACACAGAATTGAAGTTTGAATCCGGATTTGACCCTGAACCGTCCGTTCGGAACACAAGAGTCACACTGCCAGTGAATGTTGTCTGTACTCCATTGTGGTCACCACCCGTTAGGTTAAACAGAGACATATTACCAATGCTTGGTACGACGCCCTGAAATACTTGCAGCATGTCATATCCTTTTTCAGTACGGAATGAGGCGAAATTTATCCAGACCGATTGTAAGTTCTTGGCCTGAATGCTCCAAGCTACTCTCAAATTGTTCGAATACTTTTGCGCTCGAAAGTCGGGATGACTGTATCGTTCTCCACTAATAGCTTTTATCATTTCTGTGGCAGGATCTGCATTTTATATGGACATACATGTATTAGAATAGTTGCAGTAAATGACGATTTTTAGCGATTTTTCAGTGTTACTTTTGTTTACATCACATTAAATAATTGCTATAGGGCAGATAGCTAGTTAAATGTGATTTTACCCTAATTGTAGTAGTGCAGGCTTGGGAATTGTTAGGGGGTTATGATAGACAAGGGAGTTTGGGAGTTTTTTTTACCAGTATAGAGCAGTTGGGCTCTAGAAAAGGAAGTCATGTAGCTCATCTCGGGACTTAGAAAAACAGAAGCAACTGGAGCTTAGGGTCAGCTAAGATTAAGCGAGTTAAGACCAGGGAATTAGGATTGGGAATACATAAAACTACTATCAGTAGTTTTCGCTAGTAACAGCACACTATGGTAGTCATTATGTTGCACTCGGGAACTAATAATGCCTTGCAACTGTTTGCATATCACTTTTCTAATTATAATCTTTCGAATTATAATAACAATTATGGATTCCTGTCTTAATTATTTAGTCTTACATAATGAGAATTAAGAACAGCAGAGAACCTGGCTGGTGGCAGCAAATACCAATTCAAGCCAGTATCCACTAAGAACCAAAACGAGTAAAATAACAAGTAGCCTAGACCGGGCAAGCCACGGCGAAGTTTTCTTTTGTGCCGATAAGTTTATACAAATGTAGTTGACTAGACAGGGAGGGAATGATTATCCAAATTTCGGTGGCACTTGTCAATAAAATTATACACGGATTCGATGTGAAAGTGAAAAACTTCAAGGACAGATGAGTATAATCAAATTTGAACTTTCTGAAAATACAGCACTATGAAGAGCTATATTATGTCAATATAAATATTTCCATAGATTTTCCCACAAAACAAAAAACGAATGCATTCAGCAACTAAGACTGCGTAAAAAACTTACTGACATAATAACTGTCTCCCATAAAACTTGCACCAAACGTGGCCCTGTGCTTGTATCGAAAACTGAAACCCACGTTCCATCCCACGCCGTTGCTTTTGCATCGTAGTAGAACAGGGCCAGCGAGCCAGAACTCTGAGAGAGACGATTTTCCAGACGACAAACGGAACCTCTCTGTAGCATTACTTGGCGATTCCGATCTTTCGTACAAGTGAACTGTGCGGCAAATGCTCAAATATATAAAAAGGGTGAACTGTATCTCAACTGCATTGTTAGTGCTGAGCAGCCAACAGTGATCAACATTGACACTAGGTCCTCGGTAGTTACATTCGAGGAATTAGCCTGGACAATACCTTCTGGTTCGCTTAGAATTGTATTTATTGAGCATGAAGCTGGTTTTTCGTGTGAAAAGTAGATTAAGTAAAATAGGTAGAATATTAAATTTACGTAGAAAATTTTAAATGGTTGCACACCTGTTTATTTCTTGTTTTATAGAGCTTGTGAGAAGAACTTACCTCCAAACTATCAGTGCTTAGTAGTAAAACCAAAAAAATTTTCCAATCCAGTTGTAACCGTACCATTCTTTTATGCGTGTTTGAAGAATCTATAGCGAAAAGTTCCTATGTTCTGAATAAATTTTGTTGTCTTGAAGAACCTTAAAACAAGATGCTTTAACTTAAGGCTGTGTAAATGGGTTCTATAATATATTTAGTCTCTCTATCCGTGGCCGCAAGAACAAGTCTACTTGTTGAATTTCACATGAAAGTTAAATATATCAAAGCAGGAGAACAACAGGGACATGGAGTGTAGAATCGTAGAGTTAAATCTCAGAATAGATCGATTTTCTTTAACTGTAATATAGCGACGAATTTGGTTCAGGCTTGGTTATATACTGTATACCGATAGGATCGAGGCTTCATAACACTCTAGTGGTGTATCGATAGTTTCGTGGCGCAGAACCAGTTGTTGAAGAAAATGCTTTGTTGTGCGCATTTGTATCAGTGCGCGCTGATAAACTTGCACGCCTTTCGTCGCTTGATTTAAAAAAAAATTGTGACCAATTTCGAATCACACAAGAAGTATACGAATGTGATACGCTTGTATTCGTGGACTTGCAAGGGGTGGCAACAGAGGCGTCCAAGCAGCTCAGATTGGACTAAAAGTCTAAATTTGACCACCAAATGCAAATGGAAAAAGCCAAGATCAATTCTTGCAACGTTTTCTATCAAAAAGTCAATTTAATATTAGACTAGCTGTCTTCATTCATTCTGTCTTTCATATTTATACTAAAGGACTACATATCATTGCTAATTAAAAAGACAATAAACTAAGACGCATTTTATAGCCCGTGTTTTTGTACGCGCGACGCATGATTAAAAAAAAAGCAAATTAACGAAAGAAGACAATTTTAATTCAATTTTTTCAATTTTTTACGCATCAAATGGCCTAAACAGAGTAAAATTGTTGAGAGCGTGAGAAAAAATACGTGACAAACCAATTGGAGAGTTTTTTCTGGCTGACATACATGTACAGTAATTATACCTAAGGACCATCCGGTACAGCAATCTGCCACCGGCAACGTCGACCGACGTTTCTGACATGTATCGACGTTGCTGGCGCTGGTCACTTTTATATCACACGACGTTCCTCCGACGCATAACGTCGTTTGCCGTCGATTTAATGTAAAAATACACATTTGCTAGCGACGTCCATCGACATCGACGATGCGTCGGCGAGCGTCGGAATGCTTTGCGGGTGTAAGATCTCAATTTTCAGCAAAATTTTGAATTTTCAAATAAAAATCATTAACAGAGACAGAAATTAGCGAGAAAATTTTACAAAAAATTGAAGACGCAATGAAAAAAGATAAATCTATAAGGCTCAACAAAATATTACACGCATAAAATTTGTGAGAAAAGCTTATCTGTTTGTGGACTTAACACAGCAACTTTGCTATAGTTGAGATTTACTTGCCACGTACTAATCATTGGCAGCTTGCTTGGGCAATGCGAGTTTTTTTATTTTTATTCATACAAAATAATCAAATGGCATACACTAAATTAGATAGCGCATCCAGCGATTCCAAAAATGATTTGCAAAAAAAACTATTTAACACTCGAATGTAATTCAAGCATGCAGTTTCATAACTTTTTATGCACCAGCAATATTTTTTGCAAATAGTGTCAAAGCTGAACTATTTGTCGTCGGAACTATAGAAGTCTTTATCAACTATCTTTGCACTTGAATTCAACATTATTTGCACCTTTATTGGCTTAAAAATGTGTAATTCATTAATTAATTCACATGTAGTACACCTACCTATAAAATATCATGAGATTTCACAGCATTGTGTCGTCATCCCTTTTAGCAGTTTTACTAAATTAATTAGTTCCGATTCTTGGACAAGTGGCAAGTTGAGTGCTTAATAATGTGCAAAACGTTAACCTTAGATTTAGTCAGCATGCACTCTTCCAAATCGTTGTAGCTGAAGTAGACGCTCCGCCTTCGGTTGAGTGCCTCGACGGCTGTTGTGTCAGTGGTACAGATACAGATGCTGAGGCTAAGCCAACACCGCTGCTATTCTTCTGTCGTCGACTTCCAAGAAGTCTGCGACCAGCCGCCGCGGAGACCGTTTCTGCATCTTCCTCTTCAGAACTGTCGTCCAAAGCTCTATTAGTGAAGCTGAGTCGATGCTGCAATGGAGGTGCCTGAGCTGGGGAAATATCACGTCGGAGATGCACTCCTCGACGAGGGTGCTGCGGCTGTTGCTGCATAGTCGAGGGAGGTGGCGGAGGCGGAGGCGGCGGTAGTGCCCTGGCGGGCTGGAAGAATATTGAATCGTCATCTTCCTCCTCAACGCAGACGTCGTATCGACCACCATGCGAGCCAGATGCCCGATCATCGTCATCTTCTTCGGCTTCGAAATCGTCTTCCTCTTCGTCGTCCAGATCGATTAGCCGTCGGGCAGGGGGCGGAGGCGGACTAGGCACCGATGCTATTCGGAACTCCATCGGTTCGCCACCATATTTACTCGCAACCCCTCCTTGCTCATTCTTAAAATAGTTCTCCTCGTTCCACTCGCCGCACTCGTTTTCGTGGATCTGGGCGTGGGTGACGCGACGGACACCTGAGCTAATAAAAGAACTAGGCGGCGATCGTTGACGACTTTGCTGATTGCGTCGTCGGTTGTGTCGTGGGCGACCAAGGCTCGGATCTGCAGAGGACTCAGGGCGGACCGGCGAGGTTGGCGACTCGGCATGCGATTGTGTGCGGACGAGCTCGATGTCCGGTGCCGATTGCGGACCATGTTGCGGGCCGATGCTCTGAGTCAGGTAGCGATATGTGACTCGCTTGGGCACGCGTGGACCCAGGTCGCTGTAGTTTCGAGTTAACGACTTCTTCTGCTGCTTGGACTGACAGTCCTGGAGGATGGAGCGAAGGCCAGCAAGGCCGGAAGATTTTTGGGTCTGTTGCGGGGTTTGAGACGGCTGCGTATCACTATCGACACTGCCACCGCCCGAGGAGCTGAGAAGAGGGCGCGCACTACTGCTGCTAATATTTCCGGCGCCACCACCTCCATGGTCACCGCCTCCGTTGTCGTCGTCGCCACCTCCACCGCCGCCTTCACTTCCAGCTGCACCACCACCTTCACCGTCATCTTCTCCTTCGTCAGCGTCATTCAGGGCGGCAACAGGGACACCTTCGATGCCGCAGAACATAGCTCGCCTGTCCTCCTTGTACATGTCAATGAGAAGCTCGAGCTTTCGTTCAATGTCTTCCACCTGGTTATCAGAAGATCAAATGTGTTAAACTATTATATTTTCAATTAACTTTGAGTGCTAATCAATCCCAAAAAGTATATTTTCAATCTACTTACGGATCTCTCTACTTTAACGATTCGTGAAGCTAGGCTGACTTTACTCTCGTAAACATCTTTGTCTTTGCTTCCCTGACGGCCCAGAATTTGGTCGAGCCTGCGCAGTAGGTCAGTGGTATCTATGTGAAATTTTATTCATTCTTACACTTACATGTACTTAGACCTGCACATTTGAAGTACGCCATGACAATATACAAGCGTATAGAACGTGCTAACTTTTGCTACTGCTTTAAAATTAACCTAATTAAATATACGAAAAAAGTGAATACCTGAGTTGGAGCACCTTGATTCTTGCCAGCATGTCAACATGCCCCGCCGAGTATTGTTCAATTACATCTTTAACGTCGTAAGGGCGAAGGGCTTCACGAAATTTTCGCCTAGCAACAAAGTATTTTACTTTTCGAATTACTCGAATGGCATTTTTGTGCATCTCCGTTAGTTTCATCGGCGTTTCTTCGTCTAAAAAGTGAAAGCAAAATGTTTTTAAGGCTTGATTTAAAGCACGCGCTTTGATTAATGCCAGGAATAAGGGAATTCTTTCTGCTTTGAGAATATTTGTAAATAATTTATTTACCAAAAGCAAAAGCAAGTTTAGTCTCAAAAAAGCGGAGCTAGCCTATCGGAAATTTGACTTCGTATTTAGCCATTCAATCGTTAAATTAAAAGCCGGTAAATACTGATCGCTTACCATCTTCTTTCTGAGAAATGGAGGTCAGTGATGGCTGCGGCTCTAGACCACCTCCAGGAGTGTCGGATATTGCCAAAGAGACGTGGCTTCTGCAAAAGACAAAAATGTACACTTTACTTTACGTTTTTATGTAAAATATGTTTACTTGTGTTTTGCGGAAGACACTTATGTTTTCATGAATACAATCTTTAAATAGCAAATAAAATTGACGTATTTAAAATATGAAATTGCGTCCCATACTCGTAGTAAAGAATTGGCCAAAGCGTTAAAATAGGCCCCCATTTGTCAATTCAAAAAGGCTCTTGCTGCAGTCCAATAAGCGAAGCATAATAATTGCCTAATAGATATTTTGTTAAATATTATCGTTTTGGCATGCTCTCAATTAAAAATTAATACGCTCAAAACACTAGAAATTTTGTAGCCAAGTTGCACTGCTAGTGATATATCAATTATTAATAATGCTTACGTATAATGATACTGTTAATAAACATATAAGTATTTCAAGTTGATAGTTTTTATTACTAAGGCGGATATAAAAAATCAGTGGCAGTAGTGAGTGAACACAAGTATTATATGCGTCATTAATAATTGCTGTCGCGCAAAGAGAAATAATAAAAACAAACTATAATCTAAGCAAGGAAAAGTTTCCTGTCCCAATTTTTCTGTGATATTTTGCTTTTAGTATGGCTGTAAATATTCTTTTCGTTTTGTTTCTATCAAAGGGAGTGTTTGTTACTTATATATTTTTGAAAATCTTTGCTCGAGAATTCACCGCCATCGATCACCTAAATGAAGTTGCCAGATCGGCAAACTTGCGAATCACGGATCGTTTCCGGGTTTTTGCCAAACCGCGCCTTCGCTGCTGCTCCGCGTCTTCGTCAGTCAGCTGCATGGACTCGTCTATTGACGAAGCATCGCTGGCTGGAGCGAGGACTGCAGCTGTGGCTGCGGTGGCTTCGGCTTCGGAAGTCACTGCATCACCGACGACAAATGACGACTGACTGTCAGCGTGCGAGAAGGGAATCACGTTGGGTGGTTGATTTGATCTAGTAAATAATTGCAAACTAGCAAATTTGGTCTAGCTGATCTGTCTGACTCTAGCAAATAATTTTCCATATTATTTGTTACAAAAGCGTTGTTTTCGACATAATCATCGTTATATAGATAAAAATTTCTTTTTATGTGACTTTTAACACTTAGGCTCGTCGCTCAATGGTATTTTATAGTATGGAGAGTTTTAGGTATACATGTACATGTAAAACCAGGTAAGATAGATAGATAAAATTTTAATAGTATATGCTGCAACTCAAAGTTCCATTCTAACACTTTACAGAAAGCTAATAAAAAGTAAATTCTAATTTTGCTTGCGCTAAAACATTTAGAAATTTAAGTTATAAAGGATGCACAACACTGGTGTGATATTTTTATTAATTGGCGTTGGCGCAATAAGGGGAAGCGTTAGTAGCGAGAACCATGTCATCTTTAAAATTTTGTTTCATCAAAACCAAAAAAAGATAAATAAATCATCACAGTAATAAGAATCTTTTTTAAATAGTTTCATAGTTCTACCAGCTGTTCAGTTTTGGTAATGAGAAACTGGATAATATTATAAAATTGCACCGAACAAAAAATTGTTAGTAAAGATCAACAAACAGAAGCTAAAAGATGGAGGACAGTGTACTGTATTACTAATTGTGGTAACTCACTCTATACCAATGGAACTCTACGGAAAAATGTTATTTAGGCATAGCTACACATGTTTAAAAGGGCTTAAAGCTTTACGCAAATTTTTGGTATTTTAAAACTAATTGGACCTTTCCCGTATTTGAGTCTCAATGTCTTTACTGCTTTGAGGAGCGTATTTCAAAAAAGGTGAAAATTTTGATTAAAAACACAGTTTCCTTTCTAAAGTAAGAGCAATAACCAAACCAACTCACTTTCCACCCGACGAAGATGCACCGCCAGGTTCAGCCGTCACGGAGTTCGGGCTACTGGGGTCCAAGTCCGGCATGGCGTTTCGTCTAGATGGCATGTAGCCGCCGGAAGCACCTCCGCCCCCGCCGCTGCCGCCACCACTTCCGCCACCACCACGATCGCAGGACCGCTCCGACTTGTTTCGTCTCATTGTTGGAATGCGGCCGAATTTGCTGTTAAAGTTTTTAAAAAATATATAGTACATCCTAGCACAGTATTTCCGAGCAAAGGTTTTATTTATTAGAGAGATGAGGCTTTTTAAAGAAGTAACTACCGTCAAGTTGTAAATCAAGTAGGAGTTTTTTAGGCAAATTTTATTTCTCAGGTATTCTGAGTGCTTTTCAAGGCTTTATTTATTAGATATCTACTGTGTTATACATCTGTAAGAAGTGTAGTTGTAATTACACAATCACTGCGTGCAGGTGCGCAATTGTGTCTCGTCTCGCAACGGTGGCAAGTTTCTATATATACTGTGTTTTTTCACGCTGTGAGAACTATAAAATTATTGCCTGTATTGACAAAAATCAGAGATCTAGATCCGATTATCACATAATCATGAATAAGCATATAATAAAAAAACAAGTACTTAGTTATAACTACAACTGACTATTTTATTTTTTCTTGATCTTTCTAGCTAATGAATTGCTTAGAATAACTTTTTTCCATGAAAATGCGCTAACTAATGAGTAATAGATAAAAACTATTATATTTCATTATCTAAATAATAAAATGTCCACAGATATTTTAATTATAATACCTTCTCCAGCTGTGACCTGGGCTGATTAGCCCCTGATCATTGCTTGCTATTAGATATGGCGAACTGTTCGAAGGGTATAAATTTAGAAACAGACCATCATCACAATCGTTACTAATTTGATATTGCTATCCATTTGCTAATCAATAAAATTTGTAAATACATAGTCGTTAGTTTAAAAGACTAAGATTTCCACTAAAATTGTTTTTAATGGCATGTGGTACTTAGTTTTACATATTACATTTAATTCGGGATTAACTGCACAAACAGAGACATGTATATAACATGGAAGATATATAAGCAATCAAGTTTACTTTATGATTTCATAGTCTTTACACAAGGAGATCAGAAGTTTTTTCGAAACAAGGTTTTACCTAGCAGTAAACATAGAGACATATTTCACTGCAAAGTGGCTGCTCCCCTATCTGCCCATTCTGTGATTTAGAAGAGGAAACCTCGACGCACCACTTCACTTTCTGCCCGCACTTCAACGAGGCACGGAGGCGTCACCTCGGTCACCCGCTTAGGCTTGACGAGCTCACCACTTCGGACCGGATCCGTGACCTGCGCGCATTCGTTCAGGATTCTGGGCGTATGAAGATCGCAGACGCCACTCTCACGAGCTCTTCTGCTGCCGGCGAGGGGTGGGCGCAGCCCCAAGGCTAACGCCTTTCTGTTTTTTAGCTTGGGGTTGCGATAGGGGCCCCGCGGCCTATTTGCGGCGCTCTGCCCCCCCCGTCGGTAGTAAGTAAGTAAGTAGCAGTAAACATCACTCAACAGCTATAGCACCTTTTCCCGCTAAAATCTGACCAGCATCAAATAATAAGGGTTCGCCCAAAGATTACCGAGCTGGCATAAAGAGCCAATTAGCTAAAATGTTAAAGCTGAACCTGAAATCCCAAATATCCGGGCTCCTTGCGGAGCATTTGTAAACAGCTGGTTACTTTCAAATATATACCGAATATACCGAATTAGAGTAACAATACTATAACGGCGCCCGAGGATTCGCCATTTACGCCCACAAAGCATGGTTATTATAATGTTATTGTGCTTTAGACATTTTGCCTCAGCAAGGCTGGGGGAGAATGAATAAAAGAGCGGGTAAGTGGGGTTGTAGGGGCAAAGCCTTCACATTGCAACAGTAGACACTTTCATTTGATTAAAACGAAACTTGAAAATTTTCGGGCATAAGTGCCCGGGATTTACTAAGTGCCCGCTGGATAAAAAGGTCATGGTACAGTCTTAATTAATATCTAGTACAAATAAACATCCAGTAAATCCATTTCTACGAGCTTAGTTGCACAACTTTGTCGACGGTCAAAAAGTCGGAGTCCGAGGATTATTTACTCGTAGAACTTTGGCTTCTGCAGCTTTAGTAGCTTTATTGGCTCTCTATGTAAGTTCGGTAATCTTTTGGGTTCGCCTTTGCAATTCGACTGAGCTGCTGGTAGAGTATTAAAGCATTTTAGTATGTGCCATGGAGTGAGTTCGAGCAGATGATATTAGGGCGTAAATAATCCAAAAGTATCAATTTTGACGTCGCAGCGTGCTTCGCGACCAAGCAAAGGAGATAATGTTTTTAGTTTCAGAGCAAAAAGAGCTGTGCTCAAGCAGATTAATTTCATAATAAAAATGCAAAATTAATAGACAGATACACCAATGATAAACCTTTGAATGATGTTTTATAACTTCAACACAATTTCAACATACCGAGGCGAATCATTGAAAAAGCTGGAGAAAGCGGAATTAAAATACGCAAAATAACAAAAGAAATGCAAACAGACCGACACCGAAAGGCGAAAGTTAATAAAATTTTAGTCAACACGATAAAAAACTTTCATCAACTCCGTATGGTACTACAGCATCTGCAGCAGACACTGGATATGGATACTGTTCAAACGTACCGTCTAAAGCTCGATGTGCTGTCATGGTACAGACTTCAGTAGAAGAAGAGTAGTTTTAATAGTTGAATTATTATGTGTATTATGTTTTACGATGGCGATGGTTATGCTGATCGAAAAATTTACCTGCCTAATAAAATTAATTTCATTGTAAAATGTTCTCTATTTCTCGAAAAGAAATTTTTACTAAGAAAAATACGAATATAGGAATATGGGCAGTCATTGTATTTCAGATAGCAACCTAGCTAAAGAATTTGATCTACAGCAGAATCAACGCTTGAGAGCAGACTCAGTGGTAATCGATATATATTAAGGAAACTGCTACTGCGCAAATATTATTTAATTTTAGAAATTGATCATAGCCCATTGATTTGGCATCCTAAAAAACAAGATTAAGTCTGTGATAATATTACAAATATTACTTTTGAAATTTAATGTTATTAGCTTCTATGCCTTGCCGCCGGTGAGTGGCAGAAATTTCTCGTTCCGAAGTTCGTAATATTACAAAAGTAGGTAGAAGGCGATTTTAGAACTTGAAATTTTCGACAAGACAGTGACTATATAAAATAAAGATAAATGCGCGTTGCTCTGGTTCTTAACTCAAACAATGATGGTGCTGCTAATAATTGGATTTTCTCTAAGTTGGATTTTATGCAGAAAGGTGCTTCCGAAATAAATATATATATTTAAATAGAACACAGAGCTTCATAGACATATTGAAACAAAAATTAGTTAATAACTAGACGATACAAGCTAAACACACTGGTAGATACATGTATTCTACAGAAAGCCCTATTTTGTGCTGCGACTAAGACGAAAATGGCAACTTTAAAGCCATGTGCAAAAAAAACTCATGATTAGAAGAAAATGGTTTATGTACTCGTATCTAATTTAAGGATTTTAACGAATGGGAAAACGACTATTTTATTCGATAGAAAGATAGCCATTTTGGACTTGAAGCACAATTTCAGAAAAAGTAGTGTTCGCTTACCTGCTTGGTGATCGCATTGGTCGCATGTGCGGCTTCCAAGTGGCAACAGAGGTGCTTGACGGATCAGCGGCATAGCAACGCCATAGCGACTGGATTAGCGTTGCAGCCGGTACCCTGCGTCTAATTAGGTGCTTTTGCCGCTGATGTTGCTGCACTTTTAATGCGAAACCCGAGCCGAGAATTCCCTGGAACCGAGGAAAAGAACCGATAGTCTTTAAGATTTATTAAAATAGTTCATATTTTTAGATAAAATTGCTTTTGTCTTATTTAGAGATTTAATTAGACATTCTTCCAACTTTTCTGAATTGCACTTTAGGCGCATATATTTAATAGTGACAGCATGTTTAATACTGTACAGGCATTTTAGTAAAAAAGGAGAGGCTTGTTTTTTAATCCTATATTTAATTTAATGAATGAATATAAACTAACTAGGCCGTTTAATTTTTCATTAGGGATGCCAGGATGCACCAGTTTAATGCTAGCTATTTGTTAGATACAGTGCGGTGCAAGTATAGATTGGTTAATAAACTGTCAAAACTATAACAAAATTTCAACTGAGTCAATCCTGGTAGCACCAATTAATTAACGTACGACAACAAGCTCGTTACAACATGCAAAAGTGTAGTCTGGCAAGCAAGGAAAAATTAAAAATAGAAGGCAGTCGCAGCAGCGGCTTACAGCTGGCAGCGCAAAGAACGATATGCCGGCAATGGAACAGAAAGAGGCAACAATTTTTCCGCTCCAAGTTTTTGGGGTCACGTCGCCATAGCCAACTGTGCACAAGGTGATCTGCAAAGGTTAATTCACATTTTTCGGGGCGTTGCTTTTCTTTACCATGGCATAATTTTTCGTTGTTTTCATAAAGACGTCGAACTTTTTGTTTAATTCAGCAAATTAAATAGAAAAGTTAAACTGTAAGTTATATTCACTTCAACAGCGAATTGCGGCACCTTTGGCAGAACAAATCACCCGTAGATGCACAGTTGGACTATGGTTTGCAACCTGAGAATATGAGCAAAGTATTAGTTAAAATAAATAGGTAAAGCTATCAGTCAGCGCTTGATTAAACATTATGGATAGAGTTGCCACGAATTTGATAAATACCATCGTATACCCAAACAAATCCAAACAACCAGATGCCATGGTATTTACTTTGTACCTTTTACTCGTACAACCTCTCATTTACGTTTAATATAGCATTTTATAATCATTTAGCTAAGTAAACGAATCCTTTAAATTCTTAATTTTCGATCCCACTCTACTTTCTATTGAATTTTTGGTTACTATACTGTACCTTTTTTCGTTCTATTTGGTGCAAACTGTGTTCAATTCTATGCAACACAAGCAGCGAAAACGAGCCAAGCCGAAAGACATGGTTTTCCATAGACATGTTCAGAATACCAGCAACCAATTTGGTCTAAATTGCATTCTATTTGGGCTTAGCTCACGATTCTCTCACGATCCTCCACCAAGCTGATTTTGGAATAAGGGCCTCTATTTGCCATGTATCAATTACTCGTGCGCGAGTTATTATTGGGTAGGCCAAATTGAACGCAGCTATTTCCAAATTGCTTTCTGCTATCTGCTAGGGCCAAACCCTACGTTTTTGACACGCCAGACTGCTGGTGAATTTCCACCAAACTGAACGCAAATTTCACCAAAAAGAGTACAAAAGGTATAATTATCTTATTTCAAGTGCTTTCAAAATATTTTGTCTATTTTTTCATTAATTACTATCCGGCATAACATTCGAGAAAAGAAGAGGTTAGTTAATAAGTGCTTAAGACTTGTAATTATCAATACGAGCGACTAAACAAACAGGCAAAATAGCTAGCATTTATATTTAAAGCTTAAAAATGTGAAATGTCATTTGGCTATTTTTAGGCTTTTTAATTATCATTTTCATTCTAACAAGCTTATCTCAATCAGCAACTTCATTTATCATTATAACAATCTCGATAATCTCGCCGTCTGTGTTCGTCACTTTGGGATTTCAATTTTAATTCTTTCAGCATCTGTTGTTAAGAGTATTATTTTGTGCTGTCAACTCACCGGCGGCAAGGCAAAGAAGCTAATAATTGTCAGGCAGGCCGCGGAGCAGGCCAGTTTGCCCAGATAGGACACTGGGACAGTCTGACCATAGCCAACTGTGCACAGGGTGGTCTGCCAAAATGTTCATTGAAACAGGTAACCGCCATATCGTAATAAAAAATAGCTGTGTATTTCATCGAAATACTGTTACAGTTTGAATAGCTGCATAATTTAAAATATAAATTCAAAAATAATTCAAGAGCAAACGCGTAACCAGCCTACTTGCAGTAGTAGGACAATACAACGCAGTATAAATATCACATCATCGCGTAAATCATGTACAAACTGAATCTAATTTGAAATAAAGTGCTACAAAAATATGCTGTTCGCAAAGCAGCCATGAAACTTTGAATATGGTTTGTAACAGCTGATTCGAATAATTTTTTTATTCGTTAAATGAAATCACTCTTGTATTATGAAGTGAGAGTGCTATGTAAACAGTCTGTTTTGGCTGTGAAGACTAAATTTTTTAGTTTCTTAATCATAGTAAGTGGGTACTTGACAAATTAAAAATTGAATTGTTCTACTCGTAATTATGCTTGTATAATACGGTTCATTTATAACGACATTATTAACTCGGCATACCTGTATGAATAAATCGGCAACTAAACATGATGGACCCCTAGTTAAATCTAAAACTGTCTTAGTTATACCATTCGGTAGAAGAATTGATTAACATGTAATTTTAAAGCTAATGAAACTACAAGTCAGAGGGTAGAAAATTGAAAGTATTGCTACTATATGTTGCTTCTAAAACTTTAAGCTCTCATAAAAGAAAAACTACTTCAAGAACTCTGCTAGACTGCAATTTACGGCTGAGTAGGGAAGACTCTTTGGAATTTCCTGACTGACTTTTCCCCTAAGAGCCAACTGCTTGACTAAATTTGCCTGATGAGAAGCTACTCGTCTGCGTTGCTTTCACAATGAATAGAAGAAAAAAATCAATCAGTTTTAAGGCTGTAAAATCAGAGAAAATAACTAATTTTAGCGACTTACCACACCCCACCAGAGCGCATCAGCGTAATTGCTTATCTGTGTGTCTTGTTCGTCCTTCTCAATCAGGTACATAACAAATGAACTGAATATGAGGCCCAGGAACCCAATGTAGACTGTAGTAAACAGTTCCTGAAATTCGAATGGCAAAATAATACTATATTGTGCAATACTTTACTTTAAAAATGCTTGCAAAAATTTTAAGCCTAACTAATCGAATTATAGAGTTGTTATTATGATTAGCTGTTAAACACAAGACTGAAGTGTTTTTGTTTTGTTTTTTTATTATGCTCGTATCGGTAATACTGTATAAATGTCCTATATGCTTGAGCCTGAAACTCATCAGATTAATAATTGCTGCACAAATGTTCGAGAAATTCTAGCTCGGGGTCCTGCTCGGGCAGGTCCAGGTCAGAAAATGAAAGTGAAATGAAACTTTCTTAAAGCGATTTTGATTTTTCTTGTGAATGGCTGACAGCGAAAACAGAAATAGCTTCCGTTAGATAGGGCGGATTTGTAAATCTTTGTTGACAAATCTTTGTAAATAATATTCAGAAGATGTAGTAATAATAAAAAATAATAAATAATAATAATAAATAAAATATTAATATTTATTTATTATTATCGGCGTAAACAATAACAAATGATATATAATAAATAACTAATAATAAACAAAAAATAAAATAAATTAAATAATAAACCTTTGTAAATCTTTGTATAACATTGCTTTTCTATGTAGAAAGGTCGGGGGTTTGATTATCGCCCCATTTAGAACGATTTGTGTCTTTGAGCAAGGACTGAACAGCCGTACGCAGCCTTCAGATGCGCCGCGCACTAGATGCGGCTGAGCTATCGGTTGAAAATCTTCCCATTAATTGGGCAGGTGTAATCAATTATTAGTATTATTGTTATATTCTTCTACTCCTACGAATAAGAAGGTGAAAAATGCATTACTAGATAATGGGCGAACTCAGGTTGAAGGACACTATACATTTCAAACTTGGTTAAAGGTCAGTTTTGCATTTTTTGCATAATCCATTAGCAGGATCGAGAGCTTTATTTAGCTCAAAACAAGGTCCTAAAAACGGGAAATTTCGAATTTTAAAACAGCTGAAAAACTTTCCCATTCCCCTAGTGTCATCGGTAGTGAAACTGGCCTATGGACGAAATTGCATGGTTTGCGAGGGTAGTGCTGTTTTATGATTTCTGAGGGTTGCTTTGTGATTTAATATTTGATGATTGATTTATCCTTTCATATTTTAGTCTTTATCACTGGTTCATCCAATGACCCGTTGCGATTATTTATTTAAAAGCTCACCTGCCGATGCGCCCAGACCACCGAGGCCAGCAGTTTCCAGCTGCCACCGCGGCGGTCCATCCGGATCATGCGGAGAATCTGGAAGAACCGGAGACCGCGAAGTGCGGACGCTGCGAACACCTGGCGATCGCTGCCCAGTGCCAGCACGATCACTGAGGCCATAATTACAATCAGATCTGAAAAATAAACAAATAAGAGAGTTCTTTTTTAAACAATAAAAATTAAATAATTTTCTTGTGAATTTTACGAGCTACATTTTTTATTTAGTCTGCCGCCCTTACAAAAGGTAACTAAACCTACGGAATTGTCGTTATCTGTATTAGTCTATCATACTTCGTAGTTTGCTTCATTCCTTCCTTCATGCTCCTTCATGCTAGCAACACTAAACATATACCAAAATTAGAAAAATTAGGTTTAAAATGAGTTCCCTATCAGCTAATTGATTTTTGCATCCAGTAGACTGTTAAAGGGCCTTGCAAAAAAGTTAAAAGCTCTCCGCTAGCTTTTAGAAATATTCGTTTAGCATTTTATGATAAACATTCCTCTGGGACTTTTAAACGGGCGTTGTAGCCCCAAGAAAATTTTCTCCGCAAGCAGGTTTTGGCTGGTGCCAACAGGCATTTTGTAAGACTGTGTCTGGGAGCAGCTGTGTCCTGTAAGCCAGTACAAAAGCAAGAAACGGACAGCAGAGCCAATACAAGTGGAATGCAGATAGACGGGGGAAAATGAAGGAAAAGAAGTGTCTTCTCAGGTCCCGGGAGACCAGCCAAGCGCAGGTTCCCACCAGAGATAGCTACCTCGCAAGGGTGGGCAAAAATACCAAAAAGGGACAAGAAGACTGGGCTTGATGTAGCTACATGCATCTAGAACATCGCGCTATCGCTAGGAGAAATCCGAAACCCATCAAGGAAGCGACTCGACTCATGACCTGCCCCAAACCCAATCGACACCTTCCATTGCCCTAGCTGTCATCTTTCATCTCGCTCTCTCTCTCTCTCTCTCTCTCTCTCTCTCTCTGTCCTTTCCCGCCTTTCCAATGGTTTCATCATTAACTTTGTCGGCAGAGGAGACAGCCAAGAAAAAGATTCGATCTGAAGAAAATAATAATGCGAACAAGAAGATGTAGAAAAGTCTGGTTATTTTTGTCTGCTTAACAAGTTGGGATTCAGCCCCTCGGCAAGAGAGGCAAAGGATGAGAACCTCTTATGTCAGAAAGATAAGACTCTGCAAAAAGTGAGTCCTTTAAGCCCTTCCTTGTCACCTAAAGCACACCGATAGTCAGTGGCTATATGAAACGTGCTGACAGGGCTAACATACCAAAAATGTATCCCATGTCTGTCTCTATCAAACCACTGAGCTCAACAAGTTCTGCAAACTGTCAGACTGTTCTGGAAGCGACGAGAAATGCGAATTGCGAGCCACACCCTTTAGACTGACTGACTGACCGACTCGGGCGTCTGTCAGCGCCGGGCATCGCCAGAAATGCATTTAAGCGAAGCGCGGAGGAGGCACCACACCCAACCAAATATGACAGGCCGCGGCAGTGAAAGGAAAACTGTAAATGAGATCTGTGATGATGCGAAGCCATAGCTTCTCTATTTTGAGATGGATTATACAAGCAGGCCGCTTTGATTTGCTTTATGCTGATTGCTGTAACAAAAAAAGCCGAAAGCAGAAAAAAGCGCCTAACGCATTGCCCGTATCTTTCTTATATTGCTCACCGAGAAAGCGCTGAGGCATTATAGATGGAGAATCAGATTTTTAGCTTTATTGCAAGCGCAGTCGCTCACAGATAGGCAGAAACTGTATCTAAGGCCCGAGTGAGGGAGAAAGATTAGAGACGCTGGAAGGAGAGAGTGCGTAAGTGGGAATAATTCTGGGGGAGAGATTTCGAAATATGCGCAACAGCTGAATTGCATCGACTTTTTAGCCTCAAAGGCCCGGCCGGGATAGCAGATTTATGCGAGATTCTGAGCAAAGACACACAGACAGACACAGCAGCAGGAGACGTGGGAGATAGAAACACAAGGCGGGGGTCCCCCCTGCTGTTGCCGCCCATTGCTGCAAAGCCGGGAGTGGAGCTTGGAGGGCTAACCTCCCCATCTCCTTCTCTCTCCATCCTGCCTTCTGCACAGACTGCTCTCTAAGTATGCCGCGAGTCCGCTAGGGCGGGCAACTCCTCCCCCAATAAATCACTGAATTGGTCTTCGCCTTCAGCCATGCAGGCTGCTCTCGTTGCCCATAGCTCTCTGGGAGGAAAGCGAAAGGAATAGGGGTTAATCCGACGGCCGGCTCAGCCCCTCAATCTCCCCGCACCGCGGCCTCTCTTGCCCTCTTTTCCCCCTTTTTCTTCTCCCCTTGCCCATCTGTCAGGTGGTCGGTTTCGTCTCAGAAGACTGCTTGGCACAAAACGGGAAAAGAGGGAGAAGATGGCGGAGCAGTGGAGAACAGGAGGGCTAGCTCATATTGATGATTCAGTGCGGAAAAGTGGGAGTAAAATACGCTTGGTGAACTTTCTCGTCCAACCATTCGTTAGTTCTGTTCACTCATCTCGTCCTGCTCTCTCAGTACCCAGCAGGCTTAGGGCCAATTCAATCTATGAATATGTTACAGAAAAATAGCTTTACTCTCAATTTGCTTTTTTTGCCCATGGCGGCCCTTGTCATCGATCGGGGGAAAGTTCGCGAGAGTGGGGTTTGTTTTGTCTGACTTGGCACACACGTCTTCTGGAAAACTGATGACTGGTGTGCATTTGGTCTTCGGTTATGTATTGGACTGACTGACTGACTGACTGACTGACTGACTGACTGACTGACTGACTTACTGACTGACTGACTGACTGACTGACTGACTGACTGACTGACTGACTGACTTACTGACTGACTGACTGACTGACTGACTGACTGACTGACTGACTGACTGACTGACTGACTGACTGACTGACTGACTGACTGACTGACTGACTGACTGACTGACTGACTGACTGACTGACTGACTGACTGACTGACTGACTGACTGACTGACTGACTGACTGACTGACTGACTGACTGACTGACTGACTGACTGACTGACTGACTGACTGACTGACTGACTGACTGACTGACTGACTGACTGACTGACTGACTGACTGACTGACTGACTGACTGACTGACTGACTGACTCACCCACAATGCAGAAGGGTCTCCGAGCAAACAGCAGTCGTCCTCGCCAGCCTTGGTAGCGGCTGCGGCACCCGGCCGACCACATGCGCAAGCAGTACTCGGTGAAGAACCAAAATAGCATCCCAGTTTCCTGTTGAAGTAAAAATGCAGATTTTTATTCACATTTAAGTATTTTGCTTTGAACGAAACGAAACACAGACTACTTCGGACGTATCATCATTTTTTACAACCAAAAGCGTTGTTTTCGTTTACCAACTGAATTAGGACAAAGTTATGCGTCAGCGTGTGAAAGAACTACGTTATTTTATGTACCTGAAGTCAAGATACAAAATTTCGATTATCTGCAGCCTCCATTGCTTAGTGGTCCAGATCGTTGACATTATCCCTAAGCAAGAAGTCAGGAAAAAATCCCACCCGTTCTGTCATTGATGACTCACAGACCTGGTCTGTCCAACGGTTCAAGAGACCTGCGCCTGACCTTGCCATTAGAGTGTCTTGCAGCGTCAGATGACGTCCTGTGACGCTGCTTTAACGAGCATGACTCTGCACCGTACACCAAGGTTTTGTCAAGAGCAATGGTGTGTAAGTGCTTGAGGAGCATAAACGAAAACAATCATCAAGGATTTTGTGAGTGGCTATCAAATTTAAATTTCCCACTCACCATATAAAACAGGATTTCGCTGGCAATTTCGTTGTGCTTGAAAGCCAACTGATTTTTGCTGCAGGTGGTCGGCGGTGGACTGTGACCGCTGCTGGTAACTTTGGAGTCTTTTGGGTCGCGATGGTCTCTGACGCAGTTGGTCATGGTGGACAGCACCGAAAACACCAGACAGATGAACACGGAAGCGAAGCTGCAGTTTGTAAACCAGGTATAAAAGCTACTCGTAGATGCGTACCATCAGGGAGATGAGAGATAGATGAGTACCATCAACGAGATTAGATCTATATGTGTGGCATCAACGAGATTAGAGCTATGAGTAGCATCAACGAAATGAGAGATAGATGAGTACCAACAACGAGATTAGAGCTATATGTGTGGCATCAACGAGATTAGAGCTATATGTGTGGCATCAACGAGATGAGGGATAGATGAGTACCATCAACGAGATTAGAGCTATATTTGTGGCATCAACGAGATGAGAGATAGATGAGTACCAACAACGAGATTAGAGCTATATGTGTGGCATCAACGAGATTAGAGCTATATGTGTGGCATCAACGAGATGAGGGATAGATGAGTACCATCAGGGGGCCGAGAGATAGATGAGTACTATCAGGCGCATAAGAGCTGGATGAGTACCATCAGGCACATGAGAGCTAGATGAGTACCATCAGGCACATAAGAGCTGGATGACTTCCATCAACGACATTAGAGCTCTATGAGTCGCACAACGAGATGAGGGATAGATGAGTACCATCAGGGGGATGAGAGCTGGATGAGTACCATCAGGGGGATGAGAGCTGGATGAGTACCATCAGGGGGATCAGAGCTGGATGAGTACCATCAACGAGATTAGAGCTCTATGAGTCGCACAACGAGATGAGGGATAGATGAGTACCATCAGGGGGATGAGAGCTGGATGAGTACCATCAGGGGGATGAGAGCTGGATGAGTACCATCAGGGGGATCAGAGCTGGATGAGTACCATCAACGAGATTAGAGCTCTATGAGTCGCACAACGAGATGAGGGATAGATGAGTACCAACAGGGGATGAGAGCTGGATATATCACTGCATAGGTAGAGAAGGCTTGTGCTTGAGAAGGAACTATGCAAAAAACAACATGAGGAAATTAAACTAAATTAAAAAGGATGAAAGCTTTGACAGTAAGAAATAAGAATCCTTACTAATTAAATTCGACGGATGACCAGAGCAGCCTATTTACCATTGTTCTCATGGAAACGGTCTAAATTTAACCAAATTTGTAACCCGACCAAAGAAATCTATTTTGGCTGTTAAGAACAGAACGAGGAAATTTGAGTAATTAAGGATGTTGTTTTAATGAAATGCCCAGAATCTGGTTGCATTTGTTTGGGGGGGGGGGTTTCACAAACTCGAAATTTCACAACGTCGAAAGCACCTTCGACGTCGAAAACTCAAATAGCAGCCACTTTCACAAGGTCGAAACTTCACAAGGTCGAAATTTCACAACATCGAAAACTTTAGCAAAGGACTTCATAAGGTCGAAAATTCACAAGGTCGAAATTTCACAACATCGAAAACTCGAAAAGCAGCCACTTTCATAAGGTAGAAATTTCACAAGGTCGAAATTTCACAACGTAGAAAACTACTGTATGGTTGTTGATAGATAAAATTTTCGACTTTGTGAAATTTCGAGCTTATGAAGTTTCGACCTTGTGAAAGTGGCTGCACTTGAGTTTTCGATGTTATGAAATTTCGACCTTGTGAAATTTCGACCTTATGAAATCTCTTGCTAGATTTTTCGATGTTGTGAAATTTCGACCTTGTGAAGTTTCGACCTTGTGAAAGTGGCTGCTATTTGAGTTTTCGATGTTGTGAAATTTCGACCTTATGAAATTTCGACCTTATGAAGTCTCTTGCTAAAGTTTTCGATGTTGTGAAATTTCGACCTTGTGAAGTTTCGACCTTGTGAAATAATTTACTTTTCGACGTTGTGAAATTTCGACCTTGTGAAAGCACCCCGACTCAAAACAGAGGCATAAAGCAGTGTTGCAGTAAAACTGGGGTTTGGGGAAGGTTAGCTACCAATTAAAAAGAGAATGCTATAGGTTCATTGAGCTGAGTGCCATGCACCGTTCTTCACTGGCAAACATCAGTTTTTTTAATCGATACCTAAGTTCGTCGTCCACAACAAATTTGACGAGTCAATATCCAAATTGAAATTTGCCCAATTTTCAAGCGATTATTGAACTACTCAGTTTCACTCTGCACTCGATGGCAAACACGTTTTGCAGCTTTCCACTCAGTAGAGGCAGCGCTGTATATGGAAGTTCCAGGGTCTGTTAAAGTCAGGGCCAAACTTGCTGATGCACTCTTAGCAATTGACTGAAAGTGTTTATTTCGGACAAACACTTACCGAGTTTGCCGCGGGCTTGGGAGGGATAGAGAGTCAATTGAAAATTGTAGCGCTTGCGACTCAAGTAGACAGTGAGGTGAGGGCAGTGTGGACAGGATGAATTCAACTCTTGCTTGCATGCATCACTGAGCCTCCTCGCAGCGAGATCCCGGAGTGCCGCAGTGTAGCGATGTGAAAAAAGTGAGGTGCAAATTCAATTCCAAAAGAACGTGAGTTAGCATTCAATTTAGCAGGTCTTCAGAATGAGATTTGAGAAAAGGTTGAGCATCTATTCCTGAGTTTTTAATGCCCCACTATTAATAAACCTCAAGGTATGAAAACACGTGATGGGTCTACTCATGTCCAATAGACAATAATTTTGCACTACTCACACAATTACGTGATAGGTGATGCTCTGCCATGTCTTGGGCCTCTCCAGGAAGTTGTAAACCCTGGCCTGCAGTCGCCTGTACTTGGCGTCCTGCCTGGAGTTCTTCAGGCCGAGCGGCTTGCCAAGCAGAGACATTCGCGGCTTTGCGTAGCGTGCGCTGCTGCTCAGCGTTCTCAACCGATTGTCGTCCGCTGAAGAGCTGACGCCGCCGCCTTCGTCCCCGTCATCGCCCGTCGGAGGAATCCGGCGGTTGCGACGATAGTGCCCAGATAGCTGTGGCTGTGGCTGCTGCTGCTGCTGTTGTTGCTGCTGCTGCTGCTCCAAAGTCGCGTCAGTTGTCGAGAACAGCCCTTGATCTTCGCGATCTGTGCCAAATTGGATTTGAGCTTTTGTAAAACTTGGTGGTCCTAAGTGCCACTGGGAGCGAGACAGAAGCAGAAATAAAAATGGCACCCCCTACCGTCCACGATGTCTGGCGCCGCTGTCTGCCACCCCAGCGGCCGCAGAATATATTTCTGCTTTTCCTTCTCCCCTCTCCGTCTCCCACTCCTCTCTACCGATCCGCCACTTCTGTGTGAGATGATGCCCGGCCAGCAGCCTCTCAGCAACCGCAGGGCAGGAAAGGGCGAATCTTTCCCTCCCGTACCGCCTCCTCACCCCAAAAACCGACGGCGATCTTGCTCCCGCCCTGCAGGGCGGTTTGTATGTCCCCAACAATACTCCAGCAGGGACTGGGGGGAGGACTGGCGGAGGCGGGGTTGGGAGAGAGCTCGCTCGCTTGCTGTGTGTGGTCTGATGTCAATAGGTCTCATTTCCGCAGGGCGCTCATTGCCGCCCCGAGTTAGTTAGGCCCAGTTCGCAACTGCCGGCTCTGAGTACACGGGCGGTTGCAGTAGCAATAATTACTCGTGGGAAAGCCACTACCCTCTGCCAGGTGGGTAGAAAAAATTAGCCACTTCCCGTCATGGCGATAAAATCGAATGACAGCAAATGGGGGGTAGGTCAGTCAATATGCGCTTTTCTATTGACTATATGACTATCATATTAGCCACGGGCGTACTTTCTCCATACTATACTTCCGTACTGTGGAGTCATTTTATTGTACCTGCTAATTTGCTTGTAGTTTGGCGTCCTCAGACTCCCACTTGCCACTTCCGTTTTCTGTCTTGCTCTGCATCCACATTAGCCACTTGAGCATGAAATGGCAATTTCAGTGCTGGCCTGTCTGAGTTCAGAATCTGACTAATGATGCACAAACTTCACTGAGCTGTCCCGGTAACGGTTTCCGCCAGTACTCAAGCGAGCGCGATGCACTCAAGCAGGCTTAGTCATGAAGCCAAGAGCTTTTTGCCAGCTAATCTGAGAATATCAAACAGACTCGTGAGGCATAGAATTTCTGTCCAGCAAAGGGATTTAGCAAAAGCTACTCAATTCGACTCAAAAATGCTTTTTATCCATGTTTAGTCTCAATCGCAAAAGTCTATCACACTCCGTTAGCTTGTGTGGACCGCTGCACGAGTGACTGTGAAGGCCTAGAGAAGTGGTGAATAGGACAACTTTGTGCGCGACGAAATCTTGGCCATCACAGATGCCTTTGGATTGGAAAGCTGCAGTCCCCGGCCTAGATAGAGGTGAGGACTCAGCCGAGATACTCCCAGGCTTGAATTAGCTCTTGCTAAGCTATGGCTCAGCGGAATCGATTATTCATCGATTTTGAGTCCATTGCTTGGGCGAAGATTCCATATAGATCGAGTTACGCTGCGGTGAGGATTGGTGGGACTGACACGGCGAGAACCGCGGGAGCCCGCGAGAGGAGTAAAATTCATTCCAGAGAACTATGCAGTTACTTACCTTATACGTTGAAAGTTCACCCTGGTCTTAATGAGGAGGGTTCGAGGAGTTTTTTCTTCCTACTCTGACGGACGCTGCGTCTCCCTATCAGATTACAGCCACCACAGGGTGCTTGAGTTCACTACGCTCCACTTATCTCTCGAGTATTGCGCTGCAACGAGAGTATTGCGCTCTCCTTCTTTTCACCTTACGATTTGAAAATTTCTCCCTTGAGCTTAACGTATTCGCATGGGGTCGCTGGTTGCTGGTGGAGGAGCGAGCTTTATTATACGATCCAGGTGTACCCCGTGCCACTCTCGGGCGGGCTAATCCCGCAGTGTTCCCGCTCACATGGGCCAACCCGGGGAGGCCGTGCGACCTCAGACCCGTTTGTTCTCGGCGACGCGGCCCTCACCCCAACCTCCGGCCCAAACCGGCCGGCAGCATTGCCGATAAGAATCCCCCGGAGTAGGACAGGGCAGATACAGGACTAGAGTGACACGGGGCAAGCGAAGGGATTAAGGAACATACGCCTTGTAATATTTTTGCTTTTCAGCTGGTAGCTGTCAAACCTTAGATTGCACGGGATAAAGTCGGCTATGCGATCAGCTATCCCACAGTACGTACTAGCGCCTCCATTTGAGCTGCATGCTAATGAGCACCTCGTATCTACTTTTACGTAGGCCCGAAGATTCGATTGCAGCTGTAGCCTGTGCCTTTTGTCCGTTCGTTAACCTCTTAGTCTTACCTGTCCATTGCCCAGTTCGCTATCGCTTCGTCCAGACACTTTAGTTTCTCTCCCCCCTGTCTTTCTCCTGTCCCCCTCCCTCTGACTCCAACCTACTTTACTACTTTTTGTCGATCTATGCGATCCTATCGACCTTAGAGCCCCGGAGAGGCTGTCATTCCTTTGGCCCAGATGGAGGGGCGATAGCAGAGCACCGGGGGGCTGAGATGAATAGCCAGAGAGCCAGGCAAGCGAACCGGTCCCTGCCCACTGTTGCACTGCCGCACTATTTTTGTTGTTCTTTCTTTTAGCGACGTCGTTTTTTTTCAATATTTTAAAAAAGAATTCGTTATAACTGGATGAAAGGACGCACGGATCGACGAAAGGAACGATAGGGGAGAGGGACAGGCCGGCTCTGTCGCAGTCAGTCCTTCGCGCAACTCCGGAGAGCCACGTGTCGCTCCGCCATTCCCATCCCCTGCCCCGCGACCCCACCCTCCGTCTGTCCCGCGGGAAATAGCGAGCGAAAAAGGCCGCGGAGGAGGCACCGGTGCTGCTTTATAATTCTGTAAGAGGCTTTGGCGCCGTTTGCTTAGAAGGGCGAAGGAGGTGGGGAAGCGCTAGGAAATCCCAGATCCCCAACCCGACCCTGCTCGCTCTTGGCTTTCAATTTTTGATTCCCTACCAAACGCGACTCAATTCCTCGTCCCCTCCAGAGGTCCCCTACCCCGGACTAATCTGTAAACCTTGGCGGGTCTCAATTATTATTCGAGTTGACTTGACCCGCTTGGGACCTGGGAGAGACCGGTGAGTTGGGAAATTGGATAAAAATATGCAAAGGAAGAATGCGACACACAGGGGGAAGCTGAAAATGGAGAAGAAGGGGAAGAGAGGGGGAAACTGAGACTAAACCGAGGAAGCTGGAGTTCGATAATTTGATGACTTTAAAAAGACTTAATGATGAATAGGAGAGGGACCCAAAGCCTGCATGTGCCCTCTCTTATCTCCCTAGTCTTAACATTGATGCTGAAAAGTCAAGAAGAACTTACCATTCAACAATCAGGAGCGTAGATAAGAATCAAGCATCTAGCATTACCTATTTAGTAGAAGCCTTACAGGTTCTAACCGAACGAATTCTTATCACTAATCCACTCGAATGCACTACAGGTGGCTTAGAAATTATTTACATACCCTCCGATCGAATCGAGTCCATTAACCCTTGACGCCGAGATAATGGCTTCTTAATTAGTTCCAACTATTGCTTTTAGGCAGGGTCTAGCGGTGTGCACGTTGGCAGTACAGAGTAACTCTGGTCGATCTGGTATGATCTAGTCAGAACACGTTGCAGAGTTCGTAGTTCCGAAATTCTGTTCTGACGTAATTAGACTTCGACTGATTCTTTTCGCGTTTCTGCCGATTTCTGTCCCATTTCTATCGATTTTCGTCGAACCTCTACCAATATTTTTCATATTTCTGCAGATTTCTGCACATTTCTACCGATTTCTGTCACATTTCTACCGATTTCTGTCACATTTTTACCGATTTCTGTCACATTTCTACCGATTTCTGTCACATTTCTACCGATTTCTGTCACATTTCTACTGATTTCTGTCATATTTCTACTGATTTCTGTCACATTTCTACCGCCAGGCGGAAAGATGGACTTGAAAAGGAGAATTGGCCTGCTAGATTCGAAAATATATTGTATATTTAATCCAAGCCTGCTTTCATTGAACTTCAGCAGTCAGTTATTGAGGGCGCTATCGGAGTTGCTGTGCTTTGCGTAAATATTAAAACTTTTTAGAAAAGCATGAAGTTACTGTTCTGCGTAGAAGAAGTAAGGAATAAACAGATGCACTGAACACCAACCACCCTCGGTGGGCGCATTCGGAGAGACTCCCTGCAGCAGGTGGATATTCGACCATGGGCAGGCCTAAACTGATAACCATAATTTCGAAAAGGTTAAATTAAAACTAAACTAGACAAACTATCCCGATTCCAGACCCATGAAGTGGCTTCTTCCTGATTGGATCGTAAAAATATTTCTTTCAACTAACTAACTAACTAACTAACTAACTAACTAACTAACTAACTAACTAACTAACTAACTAACTAACTAACTAACTAACTAACTAACTAACTAACTAACTAACTAACTAACTAACTAACTAACTAACTAACTAACTAACTAACTAACTAACTAACTAACTAACTAACTAACTAACTAGCTAACTTACCAACTAAGTAACTAGCTAACTAACTAACTAATTAACTAACTAACTAACTGACTAACTAACTAACTAACTAACTGACTAATTAACTAGCTAACTAACTAACTAACTAACTAACTATTTAACTAACTAACTAACTAACTAACTGACTAATTAACTAGCTAACTAACTAACTAACTAACTAACTAACTAACTAACTAACTAACTTACCAACTAAGTAACTAACTAACTAACTAACTAACTAACTAACTAACTAACTGACTAATTAACTAGCTAACTAACTAACTAACTAACTAACTAACTAACTAACTAACTAACTAACTTACCAACTAAGTAACTAGCTAACTAACTAACTAATTAACTAACTAACTAACTAACTAACTAACTAACTAACTGACTAATTAACTAGCTAACTAACTAACTAACTAGCTAACTAACTAACTAACTAACTAACTAACTAACTAACTAACTAACTGACTAATTAACTAGCTAACTAACTAACTAACTAACTAACTATAACTAACTAACTAACTAACTAACTAACTAACTAACTAACTAACTAACTGACTGACTAATTAACTAGCTAACTAACTAACTAACTAACTAACTATAACTAACTAACTAACTAACTAACTAACTAACTAAATAACTGACTAACTAACTAACTAACTAACTAACTAACTAACTAACTAACTAACTAACTAACTAACTAACTAACTAACTAACTAACTAACTAACTAACTAACTAACTAACTAACTAACTAACTAACTAACTAACTAACTAACCAACGAACTAACTATCTAACTAACTAACTAACTAACCAACGAACTAACTAACTATCTCAGTGCACAGACGATTATGCAAGTATAGGATGATATCTACACAATATTCACTCACTAAGCAGCCTCTAGCCTTGAAGTCCAGAAGAAAAATTGCTTCGTTATGCTTATTTAACACGCTCCGTTGGGCCGTGAGCCACAACGCGCAGGCCCGTGGAGGCGGAGGAAAGAAGGACCTCAGCGGTAAGACCTTTTGGGTCAGCCTTGCGGTTATTGGGGTATAAAAAATAGGCGAGGCCATAGTAGACTTATATAGCATTGGCCAATAATCCACTTACCAGACAGAGAGCAACGGAGATCACCGATTCACTTCAGAGAGAGAGAGAGAGCACAGGGGCGAAACAGGAGAGACAGATAAATCAAGTGAGGTCCAACACTCGTAGCTAATACCAGTATAAGCTGAACCGAAATGCCAAATATATACACCACGATTGGAGGGACAGAGGGGCGAGTACTGGGGGCAGAGGGGTTCAGGAGGTCACACTGGGGATTCGACGGGTTCGATGAGTTGCTGTCCTCTCTCTGCCGGCCTCTGCTGTATCGATATGTGATTACAACTGAGGATAGAGCCTGTTGGACAACTGTGAGTGGGTGTGGAGCGCGGAGATGAGGCCAAAGTGCAGATAACAACTCTATATGGGGAGAGTGCATAGGAATGATTTGGATTGTAGACAAAAACGCTGAGGGCGGGGGGGCTTGGGGACTGACTCCTCTTTTTCTCCCGCGGTCCCCCGGGGTTAGGGGTGTTACCGGCTGCGTGTCTGTCCTGTCCTGTCGTCCCTTCTCTGCCAGATGCACTGCTTCATCCTCTCTGCCTGGCATGTTTTATCAGAACAGGCTCAATGCTTTGGCTGCGCCACCCCCAAGGCCTCCCCTAGAAGCAACAGCCAAGGCCAGTTATTTTCCAGGCAGTCAGACGCCCTACCGACCCTGCCTGTGTTGTTGGGCTGATAATTCCGCACAGATACACTGACTGGGCTGACTGGCTGACTGACAAGCTTGGTGCATACGGGGAGATTTTGGTTTTTTCGGACATTTTTCTGTTGCCTGTTCTTCTTTCCAAGCTGGTGTTACTCTGCTAGCCAATATAGTGTGTCTGAATCGGTTTCAAAATTTGTGTCCCTTTAGAAATGTAGTGCACACGTCGAAGGATTAGTATGTAGATGAGATGAGATAAAATGATTAAACAGAAGGGTAGATAGATTAGATTAAATGGTAGATAGATTAGATTAAATGGTAGATAGATTAGATTAAATGGTAGATAGAAGGGTAGATAGATTAGATTAAATGGTAGATAGATTAGATTAAATGGTAGATAGATTAGATTAAATGGTAGATAGATTAGACTAAATGGTAGATAGATTAGATTAAATGGTAGATAGATTAGATTAAATTGTAGATAGATTAGATTAAATTGTAGATAGATTAGATTAAATGGTAGATAGATTAGATTAAATGGGAGATAGATTAGATTAAATTGTAGATAGATTAGATTAAATGGTAGATAGATTAGATTAAATGGTAGATAGATTAGATTTAATGGTAGTTGCATTAGATTAAATGGTAGATAGATTAGATTAAATGGTAGATAGATTAGATTTAATGGTAGTTGCATTAGATTAAATGGTAGATAGATTAGATTAAATGGTAGATAGATTAGATTTAATTGTAGATAGATTAGACAATGGTAGATAGATTAGATTAAATGGTAGATAGATTAGATTAAATTGTAGATAGATTAGATTAAATTGTAGATAGATTAGATTAAATGGTAGTTAGATTAGATTAAATTGTAGATAGATTAGATTAAATTGTAGATAGATTAGATTAAATTGTAGATAGATTAGATTAAATGGTAGATAGATTAGATTAAATGGTAGATAGATTAGATTTAATTGTAGATAGATTAGACAATGGTAGATAGATTAGATTAAATGGTAGATAGATTAGATTAAATTGTAGATAGATTAGATTAAATTGTAGATAGATTAGATTAAATGGTAGTTAGATTAGATTAAATTGTAGATAGATTAGATTAAATGGTAGATAGATTAGATTAAATGGTAGATAGATTAGATTTAATGGTAGTTGCATTAGATTAAATGGTAGATAGATTAGATTAAATGGTAGATAGATTAGATTTAATGGTAGTTGCATTAGATTAAATGGTAGATAGATTAGATTAAATGGTAGATAGATTAGATTTAATTGTAGATAGATTAGACAATGGTAGATAGATTAGATTAAATGGTAGATAGATTAGATTAAATTGTAGATAGATTAGATTAAATTGTAGATAGATTAGATTAAATGGTAGTTAGATTAGATTAAATTGTAGATAGATTAGATTAAATTGTAGATAGATTAGATTAAATTGTAGATAGATTAGATTAAATGGTAGATAGATTAGATTAAATGGTAGATAGATTAGATTTAATTGTAGATAGATTAGACAATGGTAGATAGATTAGATTAAATGGTAGATAGATTAGATTAAATTGTAGATAGATTAGATTAAATTGTAGATAGATTAGATTAAATGGTAGTTAGATTAGATTAAATTGTAGATAGATTAGACAATGGTAGATAGATTAGATTAAATGGTAGATAGATTAGATTAAATTGTAGATAGATTAGATTAAATTGTAGATAGATTAGATTAAATGGTAGTTAGATTAGATTAAATTGTAGATAGATTAGATTAAATTGTATATAGATTAGATTTAATGGTAGTTAGATTAGATTAAATGGTAGATAGATTAGATTTAATGGTAGTTGCATTAGATTAAATGGTAGGTAGATTAGACTAAATGGTAGATAGATTAGATGAAATGGTAGATAGATTAGATTAAATGGTAGATAGATTAGATTGAATATTAGATAGATTAGATTGAATATTAGATAGATTAGATTGAATGGCAGAGAGATTAATTAATGAAGCCGCTCACCAGACGATGACATCACAATGTCGGCGGCAAAGTCCACACGTTTAACTCGCTCCAATTCTGCCACGGAGCTGCCCACGCCGCCTTCGACGTCAGGATCGTCGCTAGCCCGATCGAAAGTCGGGGACAATTCGTCGGAAGTGGATTGAGTTAGGGCGTCGGCTGATGGAGACGCTGAGAATACGAAAACTTCAGCTTCGGGAGTGGCGACGATCTGTTTGGTGTTGGCTTCAGCTGCTGCACAGGTGTGGGACAGCTGAACATTTCGAGCTGAGGAGCCCACGCTAGCTGAAGCGTCAGTTGCAAACACCTGCTGCTGCTGCTGCTGCTGCTGCTGCTCGGGGCTGAGTCGGTGGGCTCTTCCTCGTGACTCTCCCCCATCAGCGAGCACCGGAGGAGCATCTGGGGCGGCTGCTGAGGCGGCTGCATCACAGGCCATTGGCTGGGCCATGAGAGGAGCCTATCCTAGTGAATTGCCAGGTCGAGTTTGATTGCAACAGCTGGAATTATTTTCATCCTTGATGTTGAATAATTTTGTCAGAAGTTTTTCATCTCGTTACTGAAAAATAAAAATGGATATTGCGATGCTACAAATGCTAGAATAGTGAGAGAATGTTCATAACTTCTATTGAAAGTGTCAGAGCCGAAATCAATCCACAATCATTCGCTGCTACAGTGTGTGCGCAGCAGAAAATTCCCACACTCCGGTGCGGGAATAAAATCTGGGAAATAATAATAGATAATACTAACGGGAAAAGCAAGGCGCTGTACACATAGAGAGGCCAAATAAAAATTCTGCGCATGCTTAATACGCAGGTTTACGACTTTCATACTTCCACTTCTTCTAGCCGTAAAAAAAACTTGCAGTGTGAAGCTCAGTTAAGGGACAGGGCCTGCCGCATTCTCCAGGCAGGCTGCAAGCTATTACAATCCGGTTTTTCCGGTTAGAGGCTT